>JAJOOR010004269.1:0-91226 GCA_036250505.1 Solanum acaule
CCCCCCCCCCCCGGGGCGAGGATGGGGTAAAAAAATATAAAAATTTAAGTTGAAAAATGTTTTTTAAAAATAAACTTTAAATTTATTTTTTCAACAATTTTTTTTGATTTTTTCAACAAAAAAATTGTAATTTGAAGTTGAGGAAAGTTTTGGAAAATGTTTTCCTTAAGTTTTGAAGGGAAGTCATTTTGCTTGAATTTGAGGAAAATGAGTTGATTTGGAAAACATTTTACCCAACCAAACATGAGAAAATTGGAAAACATTCTTACAAAACACACCCCAAATGTCAAACCATTATATTTCAGTTTGGTTTAGTTCGGTGTTTTAAAAATGATTTTTTGGTGTAAAATTAAAATTAAAATGAGAAGAATCAGTTGTGCAACATTGCAGTTGTTTAGCATTGCAAAGCCACCTGATGGATGGCTGGATGCTGGAAGCATCGCAAAGCCACTTGATAGTTGTTGCTGTTGGTTGCTTGCTGCTTGGCCTAACAATAATAATAGCAGCCAACAATTAAAACAAGAATTCAACACTTTAAACTTGTAAGTGTTAAGTTAGAACAACACAAATTCACAAATGTCTTAATATTCAACTTTAAATAAAAAATAATAGCAGTCGCAACTCATAAACACAAGTCACCAAATTCAAAATGCAAATTTAAATAGGAGTCTTCCTCTCTTGATGGACACAATTCTCATGAGATTTCTTAAAATGGAAAAGGGCCTAAAATACCCCTAAACTATGTGAATTGGTAAAAAATTACCCTTCATCTACCTATAGGGCCTAAAATGCCCCCAACATCAACCTTTTGGCTCTTTTTTACCCTTCTTTTTAACGGTCTAATGGATAACCCCAACTAACAAATTCATTAATGACATGTCACTATCCTATTAGCTACCCTAAAAATTAATTAAACTAATTAAAAAGACCATAAAATACCCACCCAAAAGCCCCACTTTGATGCCAGTGCTTGGAGGATTTCTGGAAGATGCCAGCTCTTTCTTCCGAAGAAGTAATTGGGATCCTTACCATGGGAGATGTGTTGAGAAAATGTCTCAGAATATTGCGAAAATAAATCAGTTAGCTACTTTTAAGGGTTTTAAATTATTTTATTAGAGTCCTATGTGACTTGAATTTAGGAGTTAGTTCTTTTATTTGTTATTTAAATTTTACTGATAAGTTAGTAGCATATTTTTCTATTTTTAGTTAGAAATTATATCTATAAACTTATGTCTCTGAATTATTTACAGAATAATTCCCTTTGACAATACTACATTATGTTTTTCTCTGTTATTTTCTTAATTGTTTTTTAATAAAAAAACCAACAATTGGTATCTAGACCCTTCTTGTTGAGGGACCTGTGAGTACAAAAATGGATTTTGAAAATAGTTTTTCACGAATGGTTCCTCCTATTTTTGATGATGAAAATTATAAACTATGGGTGGTGAGAATGGAAACTTACTTGGAGACTTTTGATCTTTAGGAAGCCGTGGAAGATGATTATGAAATCAATCCGTTGCCAAATATTCCCACCGTGGCCCAAATCAAGAGTCACAAGGAAAACAAAACCATTAAGTCCAAAGAAAAAGCAACTTTGTTTGCTGTTGTTTCGACAACTGTTTCACGAAAATCATGACTCTCACATCACCAAAAGAAAATTGGAATTACCTGAAGAAAGAATATGCTGGAGATGAAAGAATACAAGGAATGAATGTATTAAATTTAATGAGGGAATTCGAATTACAGAGAATGAAAGAGTCAGAAACAGTTAAGGAATATTCCGACAGATTGCTTGGTATTGTCAACAATGTAAGATTACTAAGTACTGAATTGTAACACCTAGGAAACCTTGTAGGCTAAGCAAGGTTCCAAGGGAGGGCTTGCAAACCTAGGATTTAGCCTTGGAACCCTCCAAGAAGGTCACACGAGTCATGAAGGGAACCACGAGTCGTGGTGGTGCTTGTAGACCTTTGGTAATAATTAACCAAAGGATGCTCACCTCTCACGATCACCATGATGCCTCGTGGTGGGGGACGACGGGTCGTGGTGACACTTGTGGAGGTGATGGAATAAGCCCTCCAAGGCTGCCCAAAATAAGACCCTCCCCATGAGCCACTAGATGGCTTGTGAAGGCCACCATAGGTCGTGGGAGGGGTCGTGGTGGTGAGATAGATATTTAGGGACAAAGGGGTGGTGGCCTAGACGCTTGCCCATGACCACAGAGAGCACCACGGTTCGTGGTAGGAACCATGACTCGTGGAGCTTCACGTGGTGAGGAGGCAGTCCACTGCTAGTGAGGGTTAAATGAGTCTTTTCCCGATTTAAGTGAATAAATGCTAGGTCATTTTACCCAAGCCTAGGACCCCTATCTAAGTAATTTTAACCCTTAAACTCACCCATTCAAGACATTATTTCCAAAACCCCAAAAGAAATCCCAAGTTCTTCTCTCAAATATTTCTCTCTCTAGAACTTGAAGAAGAAGAAATAGTTGAAGCTAGGATCAAACTCAAGTCTCCATTCCTCAAGCATTTGTGGACTTTGTTATTAAGGTATGATGTATTTTTATCCATGGAATCCTTTCATCCATGGAGCCCCTTCAGATTCCCCAATTGTGAAATAGAAATTCCCCAATTTGAGTTAGGGTTTCTTCCAATGTTGTGGGTTATGATGAATGTTGATCCAAATGAGTGAATTATGATTGTTTATGCTTGAATTGAGTAGATTCAATGATTTTAGGATGAATTTGCATGTACCCATGCCTAACCCATGTCTAGAAAGATGAAATTAATATAAATGGGTTTTATACCCTGAAAGGAGAATTTGTGTGTTAGATGTATTCTTAAAGGATTGATAAGATACATTAAGAATTTCTTGAGATAGAAAATTATATGATAAATTATGATTAAAATTGCCTTGAGGTTGAGGCATACATTATGATTTATGATTAGAATGGCTTTGAGAGTAAAGCTTATGCATGAATTGTTGATTTAGATAGGATTGTTATGGAATGGATTATTCCCATATGATCTCAATTATGAATATATGAATGTGAAAGGTTTCCTCACATAGAATGATTCTAGGTTGAAAGAGTTGCTCACCTAAAATGAATCAAAGAATTTATAGACTACGATAAATAAGACTTAGCTTGTATTAGCACAATGAGGTGTTTTTCCATGGTATCTTGAAGTCGTAATATTAGATCCCTTCATGTTAAATTGGGTTGATAGAACTCATGGTAGCTTGGGTTGGTAGAACTCATGGTAGCTTGACTTGGTAAGACAAGACCATTTCATGGATAGCTTGACTTGGTAAGACAAGACCATTTCATGGATAGCCTGGATTGAAAAACAGTACCCTTCCATGGTAGTTTGTGTTGGCATGATAAGGTGTTCTACCATGGTAGCTTGACTTGGTAAGGCCATACCATTTCATGGTAGCTTGGATTAGCATGATGGGGTGCTTTTCCATGGATAGCTTGGATTAGTAATTAATACTCTTCCATGGATAGCTTGGATTAGTAAGTAGTACTCTTCCATGGATAAAGAATTAGCTTGGATTGATAAGATGACATGCCTTTCATGGATAATAAGAATAACTAAGGATTGACTATTCCTCAATCAAACTTAGCATAGTTATGATGAAACAAGGCTACTTCAAGGAAGTATCGTAAGTATGTTTTAAGATGAGATTTACTTGTTATGTGGCTTGATTAGCTTGGATTGTTGCTTAAGTTTCCTTCCATGATATGAATGACTAGAGATAAATGACCCAAGTCTTGACTAAGGATAAGTTAAGGTTACTTCAAGAAGTGTTCCTCCTATGTTATGATGATTTTTGTACAGTGATCATGCTTATGACTTATATTGTATAACTCTTATTCTTATGTTGATGTTTATGCAAGCTATCATATTTAGTACATGTTTGTACTAACGCATACTCTTGCCTACATTTCTTATCCAAATGTAGGACTCGACGATATCGACTCTCATCCCCGTGGCTAGGATCTTAGTAGAAGCAAGGATTGAAGTTTGGTGAGTCCTCATAGCATTCGAGGATTTGACCACCATTTTTCTTATGTTCTTTCATTTTATGTTTTGAACTCTATTGTATGGTCTATGTCCCAAGATATTCATGTTTAGATGGTTTGAGACAAAGTATAATAGACTTCCGCTTCATTTTATGAAGACTTTGATCGTGTTGAAAATGTTTTGAATTTCCACTCATTTCTATTATCTTATGTTATGAAAGCTAAGTGGCTTATATGAGGCCTCTTGGGGTCTTGTATGCCATGTTATGTCTAGGGTGTACCCCTGGGTCGTGACTAACTTGGTAATAAGAACACAAGGTTTAGAATGATTCTAGGATGTCTCAAAACCACGTCAAGTATACTCTTGTTCATAAGTGTGAAGCGCGCCACATTTATGAAAGAGAAGCTGCTAGATGCTTGTAACACCCTGTAACCTAGTAGACTAATAGAGGGCTAAGTGTGAGGGCAACAAGCCAAGGAAGAGGGCAAGATCCAAGGGAGAGGGCCAAGGCTGCCCAAGTTTCCCTATACACTGCCCACCTACCCACGAGAGCCTTCACGACTCGTGGTGAGTACCACGGCTCGTGGAACCACTCGTGGTGGTGAGGAAGTGGCTCCCCAAGGTTGCCCCAACTTGGACTCCTCCACACGAGCCACTTCACGGCTCGTGGGAAGGCTCATTGAGTTTCCTTAGACTCTTAGGGGTTGAGGAGTGGCTGCCTAGCCACTGGATAGTGATCACAAGAGGGACCATGGCTCGTCGTAGGCATCACAGCTTGTGGAGCCCTCCGTGAAGAGGAGGTAGTACACTTCCAAGTGAGGGGTAAAATAGGGTTTTTCGGTTTTAATTAAAATAAAGTGATGCCATTTTGCCTAAGACTAGTACACCTATATAAGTGATTTTAACCCTTTAAACTCACCATTCAAGACATTATTTCCAAAAACCCCAAAAGAATCCCAACGTTCTTCTCTCAAATATTTCTCTCTATAGAACTTGAAGAAGAAGAAAGAGTTCAAGCTAGGATCAAGGTCAAGTCTCAAATCCTCAAGCATTTTTGGGATTTTTAATCAAGGTATGATGGTTTTTCATCCATGAAATCCTTTCATCCACGGAGCCCCCATGATTTCCCCAATTTAGAAGAAGAATTCCCCAATTCTAGTTAGGGTTTCTTCTAATGTTAGGCGTTTTGGTACAATTGAGTGGATTATTATTGTATATGATTGAATTGATAGAATTGCATGTTTTTACAATGAATTTACATGTACCCATGCCTAACCCATGTCTAGAAAGATGAAATTAAAGTAAGTGGGTTTGATGCCATGAAAGGGGAAATTGAGGATTTATATGTATTCTTCTAGGATTGATGAGATACATTATAGATTGCTTGATGTTGAAGCATATAGATACGAATTCTTAAGAGTAAAGCATATAGACATGAATTGATTGAGATCAAAGTATATATGAATTATGATTTGTAAGGCTTTGAGATTAGAATTGTCTTGAGATTGAGGCATGTTTGATGAATTAGAAGTTATTAGGGCTTGAGAGTAAAACATTAAATATGAATTGTTGATTATTAGATAGGATTGTTGTGGAAAGGATTTACCCACATGATTCCTAATGTATGCATCAATGTGAAAGGATTTCTCACATTGAATGATTCTAGGTTGAAAATATTGCTCACCTAGAATGAATCTAAGTTAAAGGACTATGAGATTTGATGAGGCTTGAGGTGATTTCCCAAGACCTTCACATGAAAAGGATATGAGGTGATCTCCCATATTCCTAAGTTAGAAAACATGAGGTGATTACCCATGTCATGTTATGACAAACATGAGGTGATTACCTATGCCATGAGATGAGGAATGTGAGGTGACTACCCTTATTATATAACTTTAAGAAGCAAGGCAAAATGTGAATACCCATTAGCCTTTATACCAAGGACATGGAGGCGAATACCTATGATCCTTATAAAATGATGTGGAGGCAAATACCTATATCATATAATGTTGGACATGGAGGCAAATATCTATGATCCTTATCAAACGATATGGATGTGAATACCTATATCTTATAATGTTGGGCATGGAGGGGATTATCTATGATCCCCTAAAATGGACATGGAGGTGAATACCTATGACTATACAAGTAAGATAAGAGGTGAATACCCATTAGCCTTTATAATAGGCATAGAGGTGAATCTCCATGCCTTGAAAAGTAAAGTAAGAATAATGTGAATTAAGTTATGAAGAATGAATAGTTTAGATTGTTGTTAGAGTGGCCTTCCATGAGATGTATTACTGGAGGTGATGACCCAAGTCTTGACAATTGATGAGTGAGGTTACTTCAAGAAGTATTCCTATTTTATTATAATGACTTATGTGCATTGATTATGCTTATGACTTATGTTGTTATCTCTTATGCCTATGGTATATGTCTTATGTTGACTAATGCCTATGATATGCCTATGTTGATGTTTATGCTAGTCATCATATTTAGTACATTTTTGTACTAACACATACTCTTGCCTACATTTCTTATCCAAATGTAGGGTCCGGCGTTATCGACTCTCATCCCCGTGGCTAGGATCATAGTAGATCGAGATTTGAAGATTGGTGAATCCTCATAGTATTCGAGGATTTGACCACTATTTCCTTATGTCATTCATTTTATGCATAAAACCATTGTATGGGATGTGTCCCAAGATATTCATGTTATAGATGGTTTGAGGCAAAGTGTAATAGACTTCCGCTTCACTTTATGCAACTTTAAGGTTGTTGCAAATGTTTTAAATTTCTGCTGATTTCTAATACTCTATGTTATGAAAGCTAAGTTGGCTTGTATGAGGCCTCTCGGGGTCTTGTACGCCTTGTTACATCTAGGGGATACCCCCGGGTCATGACTAACTTTGTAATCAGAGCACAAGGTTCTGAATGGTTCTAGGATGTCTTAAAACCATGTCTAGTAGAGTCTTGTTCATAAGTGTGAAGCGCACTACATTTATGAATGAGAGGTTACGAGATTCTTCAGAAACTTCACTTCTTCATTGCTCTAAGTCGTGCCATAGAGTGAGAAGTGTTTAAATATGCTTTTCTTGATAGGTTATTTCCCCTAGACATGAGGGAGGCAAATGTGCTTGAGTTCATTAACCTTCATCAAAGAAGTATGAGTGTGAGGGAGTATGCTCTAAAGTTTACTCAATTGTAAAAATATGCTCCATCTCTAGTGGCCGACCCTAGATCGGGAATGAGTAAGTTTATGTCCGGTGTGTCCGATCTAGTAGTGAAAGAATGTCGTACGACTATGCTTGTCCAAGATATGGATATTTCCCATCTTATAGTTCATGCACAACAGATTGAGGAGGAAAAACTTAAAGAGGGAGCTAGGGAGAAAAAGAGGTCTAGAATTAATGGTGATAATTTCTCTCATGCAAGGTTCGATGGACATGGTCGCCCTTGGTCTAGACAAAAGTTCCCCGGGCAAGGGTCCTCAAATACTCCTATGATCAACCAAGAATGGGTGTCTAACCCTAAGTCTCAAGGAGATGGTAGTGGGGTTCTATTACCAGGGTGTGTTAAGTGTGATAGAAGACATGCGGGTGAATGCCTAGTGGGTTCCAATGTTTGTTTTGGTTGTGGTAAGATGGGCCATAAGATAAGGCAATGTCCTACAGTTGCTAGAAAAAAAGGAGATAGTCGTCGTAGGTCTCAATGCAACCTTTCATCCGGTCCAATTGGTTCGGGTGCGAATGATTCAACGCAGAATAAGTTCTATGCACTCCAAGCTAGAGGTGAACAAGAGTGTCCCCCTGATGTGGCTATCGGTATGTTGAGAGTTATTCATCTTAATTACTTATGTTTTATTTAGATCCAGATGCTACCTTGTCTTTTGTAACTAGATATTCTAGGTCTTGATATTGTCCTTCGTAGGGATTGGTTGCACTCTTAGTATACTCTTATTGATTATAGAACCCGAGATGGTCATTATGAGTTTTGGGAATGTTGTTTGGTTTGACTAATTCCCGGTGTCATGTAAAGATTTGAGGGAAAAAGGGTGTTTAGACCATACCTTGATGTGTTATGTTAGTAGACTCCTCTAAAGGGTAGCATTATAGTCCACCATGGTTTAGACTCATCTTGTGTGACGGGTGTGAAAGCTTAGTGATGTCTTGATCTGACCTTAGTTGAATTGAAATAAGTGGTGCTTAGAAAGTTCGTTTAGGCTTGCTACCAATGGGGAGATGTGTGCTTAGATAGTCAGGTCGTTTGTGAGTTCCTAATGTTCATGAATTAGGTTTACTTGAATTTCTCACCCTTGAAGGGTGTAGTGAGTTCGGAGAGTTTAGTCCCCGTCTTGGAGGCCCATATGAGATCTTGAGACATATTGGTAAGGTTTCTTGTGAGCTAGAGTTGCTTAATGCGTTGGCATCGCTGCATCTGGTTTTCCATGTCTCTATGATTAAGATGTGTGTAAGAGATCCGACATCTATAAGTTCCTTTAGAAGAGTTGGGAGTTAATGAGAATCTCTCTTATGAAGAAGTACCGGTTGAGATAATAGACCGGCAAGATAAGAAGTTTAGGATCAAAGAAGTTGCTTCCGTAGTTATGTTAGGGAGTAATATTTTAGTTGAGGGTGTCACATGGGAGGCTGAGGCCGATAAGATGTCCCAATATCCTTTTCTTTGTCCTTCTACTCCTCCTTTAGCTTGAGATGATGAGTTTCTCATAGTTTTCTCTTTGTTGAAGTCAAGTGTGTTTTAGATGTTGCCATGATTTATTTATGTTATACATGTTCATGAAAAACTTGTGTTTTGAATGAAAATGAGTTTGCATGATTGATTTTTCCTCATGTCGTAGTGCATTGAGTATGAGTTTCCTATACACTTCATGAGATGTTTTGATGAACATGACTTAGCTTGGAGTTGAGAGATTCCTCCTTGAATGTATGCTTTGAGTATAGATTGCATAAAGGCTCCATGATATTGTGTTGACCATGCTTTTAGTTTGGAGAAGGTAATTCCTCCTTGAACATGAGAGATGTTAAAAATTTCATGCATATTGGTTGTTAGATGTAGTTCCTACCTTCCATATAAGGCATTGAGTATATTTAGCTTGGAGTTGATGTTTCCTCCTTGGTGTTCTGCATTTAGATGTGTTGCATGCATGATGGGTTGCTAGTCTAGAGTCGTTTCCTATCAAAGGTGTCTAGAATTCTCATTTGAGGATGAATATCCCCAAGGGGGAGATATTGTAATGCCCCGTAACCTAGTAGACTAATCGTGGGCTAAGTGTGAGGGATACAAGCCAAGGAAGAGGGAAAGACTCAAGGGACAGTGCCAAGGCTGCCCAAGTTTCCCTATACATTGCCCACCTTCCCACGAGAGCCTTCGCAGCTTGTGGTGATCACCACGACTCATGGAGGTGAGGAAGTGGCTCCCCAAGGTTGCCCCAAGTTGGCCTCTTCCACACGAGCCACGACTCGTGTAGTTTCCTTAGAGACTTAGGGGTTTAGGAGTGGCTGCCTAGCCATTGGATAGTGACCATGAAAGGGACCACGGCTCGTCGTATGTATCACGGCTCGCGGAGCCCTCCGTGAAGAGGAGGCAATACACTGCCAAGTGAGGGGTAAAATGGGGTTTTCCGGTTTTAATTAAAATAAAGTGAGGCCATTTTTCCTAAGACTGGTACACCTATATAAGTGATTTTAACCCTTTAAACTCACCATTCAAGACATTATTTTGAAAAAACCCCAAAAGAATCCCAACGTTCTTCTCTCAAATATTTCTCTCTATAGAACTTGAAGAAGAAGAAAGAGTTCAAGCTAGGATCAAGGTCCAGTCTCCAATCCTCAAGCATTTTTCAGATTTTTAATCAAGTTATGATGGCTTTTCATCCATGGAATCCTTTCATCCACGGAGCCCCCATGATTTCTCCAATTTAGAAGAAGAATTCCCCAATTCTAGTTAGGATTTCTACTAATGTTATTGGTTTTGATCCAATTGAGTGGATTATGATTGTATATGATTGAATTGATAGAATTACATATTTTTAGAATGAATTTACATGTGCCCAAGCCTAACCCATGTCTAGAAAGATTAAATTGAAGTAAGTGGGTTTGATGCCATGTAAGGGGAAATTGAGGATTTATATGTATTCTTCTAGGATTGATGAGATACATTATAGATTTCTTGAGATTGAATGATATAGTTATGAATTTCTTAAAAGTAAAGCATATAGTAATGAATTTATTGAGATCATAGTATATATGATGAATTATGATTTGTAAGGCTTTGAGATTAGAATTGTCTTGAGATTGAGGCATGTTTGATGAATTAGAAGTTATTAGGGCTTGAGATTAAAGCCTTAAATATGAATTGTTGATTATTAGATACGAGAGTTGTGGAAGGGATTTACCCACATGATTCCTAATGTATGCATCAATGTATAAGGCTTTCTCACATTGAATGATTCTAGGTTGAAAGGATTGCTCACTTAAAATGAATCTTAGTTAATGGACTATGAGATTTGATGAGGCTTGAGATGATTTCCCAAGACCTTCACATGAGAAGGATATGAGGTGATCTCCGTTATTCCTAAGTTATAGAACATGAGGTGATTACCCACGTCATGTGATGATAAACATGAGGTGATTACCCATGCCATGAGATGAGGAATGTGAGGTGACTACCCTTATTATATAACTTCAAGAAGCTAGGCAAGGGCTGAATACCCATTAGCCTTTATACCAAGGACATGTAGGCGAATACCTATGATCCTTATAGAATGATGTGAAGGCAAATACCCATATCATATAATGTTGGACATGGAGGCGGATACCTATGATCCTTATAAAATGGTGTGGAGGCGAATACCTATATCATATAGTGTTGGGCATGGAGGCGAATACCTATGATCCCCTAAAATGGGCATGGAGGCGAATAACTATGACTATACAAGTAAGATAAGAGGTGAATACCCATTAACTTTTATAATAGGCATAGAGGTGAATCCCCATGTCTTGAAAAGTAAAGTAAGAATAATGTGAATTAAGTTATGAAGAATGAATTGTTTGGATTGTTGTTAGAGTGGCCTTCCATGAGATGTATGACTCGAGGTGATGACCCAAGTCTTGACCAATGATGAGTGAGGTTACTTCAAGAAGTGTTCCTCTTTTATTATAATGACTTATGTGCATTGATTATGCTTATGACTTATGTTGATATCTCTTATGCTTATGATCTATGTATTATGTTGACTAATGCCTATGATATGCCTATGTTGATGTTTATGCTAGTCATCATATTTAGTACATTTTTGTACTAACACATACTCTTCCCTACATTTCTTATCCAAATGTAGAATCCCGCGATATCGACTCTCATACACGTGGCTAGGATCATAGTAGATTGAGATTTGAAGATTGGTGAGTCCTCATAGTATTCGAGGATTTGACCACCATTTGCTTATGTCTTTCATTTTATGCTTAGAACTATTGTATGGGTTGTGTCCCAAGATATTCATGTTATTGATGGTTTGAGACAAAGTGTAATAGACTTTCGCTTCTCTTTATGCAACTTTAATATTGTTGAAAATGTTTTAAATTTCCGCTCATTTCTACTACTCTATGTTATGAAAGATAAGTTGACTTGTATGAGGCTTCTCGGGGTCTTGTACGCCTTGTTACATCTATGGGGTACCCTTGGGTCGTGACAAACTTTGTAATCATAGCACAAGTTTTAGAATGGTTCTAGGATGTCTCAAAACCAAGTCTAGTAGAGTCTTGTTCATAAGTGTGAAGCGCACCACATTTATGAATGAGAGGCTACGAGATTCTTTGAAAACATTCACTTCTTCATTACTATAAGTCGTGTCATAGAGTTTAACTCTATAAGGTCATTCTCATATTCCTTACCCGATGGTCTACATGATATGACTACTACAAGGGCTAATTCTAGAAAGAATGAAGAAGATAGTGTGGATCAAGAAGTTACTCCCCAAGCTCCGATTGACCCTATAGCTGAGAATGTGACAAATGCAAAGTTTAGCATGACTTTTCAAGTGTTGGCTCAAGCCGTGACGGCCCAACCCAATAAAGAGGTGGTAGCCCTCGTGAACCAAATTGTGGGTATGACGACATCAAGAGTGAGGGACTTTACTCGGATGAACCCTATGGAATTTTATGGCTCCAAAGTTTAGGAAGATCCTCAAGAGTTTATTGACGAGGTCTATAAGGTGTTGGACATTATGGGAGTGACTCCGGTAGAGAAGACAAAATTGGCCGCTTATCAACTCAAAAGTGTTGCTCAAGCGTGGTACAACCAATGGAAAGAAGCAAAGATGGTAGGAGTGATCCCCTTAGAGTGGGAAGTGTTTAAATATGCTTTTCTTGATAGGTTCTTTCCCTTTGAGATGAGGGAAGCAAAGGTGCTTGAGTTCATTAACCTCCGTCTAGGAAGTATGAGTGTGATGGAGTATGCTCTAAAGTTTACTCAATTGTCAAAATATGCTCCATCTCTAGTGCCGACCCTAGGTCGGGAATGAGTAAGTTTATGTACAGTGTGTCCGATCTAGTAGTGCAAGAATTCCGTACAGCCATGATTGTCCAAGATATGTATATTTCCCGTCTTATGGTTCATGCACAACAGATTGAGGAGGAAAAACTTAAAGAGGGTGTTAGGGAGAAAAAGCGGTCTAGAATTGATGGTGATAATTTCTCTTATGCAAGGTCCGATAGACATGGTCACCCTAGGTATAGACAATAGCTACCCAGGCAAGGGTACTCAAACACTTCTAAGTTCAACCAACAAAGGGTGTCTAACCATAAGCCTCAAGGAGATGGTAGTGGGGTTCTATTGCCAGGGTGTGTTAAGTGTGATAGAAGAAATATGGGTGAATGCCTAGCGGATTCCAATGTTTGTTTTGGTTGTGGTAAAATGGGCCATAAGATAAGACAATGTCCTACAGTTGCTAGAAATGAAGGAGCTAGTCGTCGTAGGTCTCAACCCTACCCTTCATCCGGTCCAATTGGTTTTGGTGCTAATGCTCCAAAGCAGAATAAGTTCTATGCACTCTAAGCTAGAGGTGAACAAGAGTGTCCCCCATAAATGGCTACCGGTGTGTTGAGGGTTCTTCATCTTGATTGTTTATGTTTCATTTAGATCCCGGTGCTACCTTGTCTTTTGCGACTAGATATCCTAGGTCTTGATGTTGTCCTTGGTAGGGATTGGCTGCACTCTTCGTAACTGCTATTGATTGTAGAACCCGAGATGGTCATTATGAGTTTTAGGAATGTTATTTGGTTTGATTAATGCCCGGCGTAATGTAAAGATTTGAGGGGAAAAGGGTGTTTAGACCATACCTTGATGTGTTAAATTAGTAGACTCCTCTAAAGGGTAGCATTATAGTCCACCATGGTTTAGAATCGTCTTGTGTGATGTGTGTGAAATCTTAGTGATGTCTTGATCTGACCTTAGTTGAATTGAAAGAAGTTGTGATTAGAAAGTTCATTTTGTCTTTCTACCAAGGGGGAGATGGTGTGCTTAGATAGCAAGGTCGTTTGTGAGTTCCTAATGTTCATGAATTGGGTTTACTTGAATTTCTCACCTTTGAAGGGTGTAATGAGTCTGGGTAGTTTAGTCCCCGTATTATAGGCCCATATGAGATCTTGAGACATGTTGGTAAGGTTTCTTGTGAGCTAGAGTTGCTTAATAAGTTGGCATCGGTGCATCTAGTTTTCCATGTCTCTATGATTAAGATGTGTGTTGGAGATCCGACATCTATAAGTTCCTTTAGAAGAGTTGGGAGTTAATGAGAATCTCTCTTATGAAGAAGTACCAGTTGAGATAATAGACCGGCATGATAAGAAGTTGAGGATCAAAGAAGTTGCTTCCGTAGTTATGTTAGGGAGTAATATTTTAGTTGAGGGTGTCACATGGGAGGCTGAGGCCGATAAGATGTCCCAATATCCTTTTCTTTGTCCTTCTATTCCTCCTTTAGCTTGAGATGATGAGTTTCTCATAGTTTTCTCTTTGTTGAAGTCATGTGTGTTTTAGATGTTCCCATGATTTATTTATGTTATGCATGTTCATGAAAAACTTGTGTTTTGAATGAAAATGAGTTTGCATGATTGATTTTTCCTCATGTCGTAGTGCATTGAGTATGAGTTTCCTATACACTTCATGAGATGTTTTGATGAACATGCCTTAGCTTGGAGTTGAGAGATTCCTCCTTGAATGTATGCTTTGAGTATAGATTGCATAAAGGCTCCATGATATTGTGTTGAGCATGCTTTTAGTTTGGAGAAGGTAATTCCTCCTTGAACATGAGAGATGTTAAAATTTCATGCATATTGGTTGTTAGATGTAGTTCTTACCTTCCATATAAGGCATTGAGTATGTTTAACTTGGAGTTGATGTTTCCTCCTTGGTTTTGTGCATTTAGATGTGTTGCATTCTTGATGGGCTGCTAGTCTAGAGTCGTTTCCTATCAAAGGTGCCTAGAATTCTCATTCGAAGACGAACGTCCCCAAGGGGGAGATATCGTAACACCCCTTAACCTAGTAGACTAATCGAGGGTTAAGGGTGAGGGCAACAAACCAAGGAAGAGGGCAAGAGCCAAGGGACAGGGCCAAGGCTGCCCAAGTTTCACTTTACACTGCCCACCTTCCCATAAAAGCCTTCACGGCTCGTGGGACCACTCGTGGTAATGAGTAAGTGGCTCTCAAGGCTGCCCCAAGTTCGCCTCCTCCACACGAGCCCCTTCATGGCTCGTGGTGATAACCATGACTCGTGGGAAGGTTCTTGGTGTTGCCTTAGATGCTTAGGGGATGAGGAGTGGCTTTCTAGCCACTGGATAGTGACCACGAGAGGGACCATGGCTCGTCGTAGGGATCACGACTCGTGGAGCCCTCCGTGAAGAGGAGGCAGTGCACTTCCATGTGAGGGGGTAAAATGGGGTTTTCCGATTTTAATTAAAATAAAGTGAGGTCATTTTGCCTAAGACTAGTACACCTATATAAGTGATTTTAACCCTTTAAATTCACCATTCAAGACATTATTTCCAAAAACCCCAAAAGAATCCCAACGTTCTTCTCTCAAATATTTCTCTCTATAGAACTTGAAAAAGAAGAATGAGTTCAAGCTAGGATCAAGGTCAAGTCTCAAATCCACAAGCATTTTTGGGATTTTTAATCAAGGTATGATGGCTTTTCATCCATGTAATCCTTTCATCCACGGAGCCCCCATGATTTCCCCAATTTAGAAGAAGAATTCCTCAATTCTAGTTAGGGTTTCTTATAATGTTATGGGTTTTGATCCAATTGAGTGGATTATGATTGTTTATGATTGAATTGATAGAATTACATGTTTTTACAATGAATTTACATGTACCCATGCCTAACCCATGTCTAGAAAGATCAATTGAAGTTAGTGGGTTTGATGTCATGAAAGGGAAAATTGAGGATCTAGATGTATTCTTCTAGGATTGATGAGATACATTGTAGATTGCTTGACATGGAAGCATATAGATATGAATTGCTTAAGAGTAAAGCATATAGAGATGAATTGATTAAGATCAAAGTATATATGATGAATTATGATTTGTAAGGCTTTGAGATTAGAATTGTCTTGAGATTGAGGCATGTTTGATGAATTAGAAGTTACTAGGGCTTTGATAGTAAAGCATTAAATATGAATTGTTGATTATTAGATATGATTGTTGTGGATGGGATTTTCCCACATGATTCCTAATGTATGCATCAATGTGAATGGCTTTTTCACATTGAATGATTCTAGGTTGAAAGGATTGCTCACCTAAAATGAATCTAAGTTAAAGGACTAAGAGATTTGATGAGGTTTGAGGTGATTTCCCAAGACCTTCACATGAGAAGGATATGAGGTGATCACCCATATTCCTAAGTTAGAAAACATGAGGTGATTACCCATGTCATGTGATGATAAACATGAGATGATTACTCATTCCATGAAATGAGGAATATGAGGTGACTACCCTTATTATATAACTTCAAGAAGCAAGGCAAGAGGTAAATACCGATTAGCCTTTATACCAAGAACATGGAGGCCAATACTTATGATCCTTATAAAATGATGTGGAGGCAAATACCTATATCATATAATGTTGGACATGGTGGCGAATACCTACGATCCTTATAAAATGATATGGAGGCGAATACCTATATCATATAATGTTGGGCATGGAGGCGAATACCTATGATCCCCTAAAATGGACATGGAGACGAATACATATGACTATACAAGTAAGATAAGAGGTGAATACCCATTAATCTTTATAATATGCATAGATGTGAATCCCCATGTCTTGAAAAGTAAAGTAAGAATAATGTGAATTAAGTTATGAAGAATGAATAGTTTGGATTGTTGTTAGAGTGGCCTTCCATGAGATGTATGACTAGAAGTGCTGACCCAAGTCTTGACCAATGATGAGTTAGGTTACTTTATGAAGTGTTCCTCTTTTATTAAAATGACTTATGTGCATTGATTATGCTTATGACTTATGTTGTTATCTCTTATGCATATGGTATATGTCTTATGTTGACTAATGCCTATGCTATTCCTATGTTGATGTTTATCTAGTCATCATATTTAGTACATTTCTGTATTAACGCATACTCTTGCCTATATTACTTATCCAAAAGTAGGGTCCGGCGATATCGACTCTCATCCCCGTTTCTAGGATCATAGTAGATCGAGATTTAAAGATTGGTAAGTCCTCATTGTATTTGAGGATTTGACCACCATTTTCTTATGTCTTTCATTTTGTGTTTAGAACTATTGTATGGGCTGTTTCCCAAGATATTCATGTTATAGATGGTTTGAGACAAAGTGTAATAGACTTCCGCTTCGTTTTATGCAACTTTAATGTTGGTGAAAATGTTTTATATTTCCGCTCATTTCTACTACTCTATGTTATGAAAGTTAAGTTGGATTGTATGAGGCCCCTCGAGTTCTTGTACGCCTTGTTACATTTTAGGGGTACCCCTGGTTCGTGACAATTCTTAGGAAACTTCACTTATTTCTTTACTCTAAGTCATGCGATAGAGTTTAACACTTAAGGTATTTCTCCTAATCCTTACCCGATGGTCTACATGATATGACTAGTGGAAAGGCTCATGTTAGAAGGAATAGGAGAGATAATGTGGACAAAAAAGCTCTTCTTCAAGCTCCGATTGAGGCTGAAAATGTAAAAAAAATGCGGAGTTTAGGACGGCTTTTCAAGTGTTGGCTCAAGCCGTGATGGCCCAAGCCAATAGGGAGGTTGTGGTCCCTGTGAACCCAAATGTGGGTACGACGATATCTAGAGTTAGGGACTTCACAAGGATGAACCCTACAGAATTTTACTGTTCAAAAGTTGAGGAAGATCCTAAAGAGTTCATAGATGAGGTCTATAAGGTGTTGGACATTATGGGAGTGACTCCGATAGAGAAGGCGGAATTGACCACTTACCAACTTAAAGGGGTTTCTCAGAAGTAAGACAGGTAGAAGTGGGTCCCATAGAATGGGAAAGGTTTAAATTTGTTTTTCTTCATAGGTTCTCCCCTCTAGAGATGAGAGATGCTAAGGTGATTGAGTTTATCAACCTTCGCCTAGGAAATATGAGTGTTAAAGAATACTCTTTGAGGTTCACTTAGTTGTAAGCATATGCTACATCTATAGTGTCGACTCTAGGTCGAGAATGAGTAAGTTCATTTCGGGAGTGTCCGATTTAGTGGTGAAAGAATGCCGTGCGGCTATGCTTGTCCATGACATGGAAATTTCTCATCTCATGGTTCATGCCCAACATATTGAAGAGGAGAAAATTAAGGGGAGATCTAAGGAGAAAAAGAGGTCTAGAATTGATGATGGTAGTTCCTCTCATGCAAGGTCCGATGGACATGGTCGTCCTAGGTATCGACAAAGGTTTTCTGGGCAAGGTTCCTCCAATGATCCTAGGTATAATGAACATAGGGAGTCTAACCCTAAACCTCAAGGAAATAGTAGTGGATCCCTATTTCCTACTTGTGCTAGGCGTGGAAAGAGACACGAGGGTAAGTGTCGAGCCGTCACAGAGGGTTGCTTCTTTCTGGTGAGAGTGGTCATTAAATGAGGGATTGTCCAATGATTAAGGCTAAGGGAAGAGAGGGCGAGCAAGATCCTTCTAGTGGTACGAGTTCCAATGCCCCCAAGCAAAACCGATTCTATGCACTTTAGTCTCGAGGTGAACAAGAGGGTTCTCCCGATGTGGTTACCGGTATGTTGAAAGTCTTCCAATTATATGTTTATGTTTTAATTGAACCATGTGCTACCTTATCCCATTGAGTTACTCTTTTTGATTTGGTAGAGCTTCATATTCTAGATTTTGATGTCATCCCTGGAATGGATTGGCTGCACTTTTATTATGCTTCTATTGATTGTAGAACCCGGGTAGTCAAATTTTAATTCCCGAATGAGCCTATCCTAGAATGCAAGGGGGGGGAAATTCTATGCCTAGAGGTGAGTTTATTTCTTATATGAAAGCTATAAAGATGATTTCTAAGGGTTGTATGTACCACCTAGTTAGGGTGAGGGAAATAACTTTCAGTGTTGACCAACTCCAAAGAGCTAGTTACTTCAATAAGATTGACCTTAGGTGGGGTTATCACCAATAGAGGGTGAAGAATGATGATATTCCAAGAACGACTTTTAGAACCCAGTTTGGTCATTATGAGATTTAGGTGATGTCGTTTGATTTGACTAATACTCCGACGACATGTAAGGATTTGATTAATAAGGTGTTTAGACTATACCTTGATAAGTTCAAGATAAAAGACTCTACCTAGGGTAGTGGTATAGTTCACAATGGTTTAGAATCGTCTTTTGTGACGGATGTGAAAGCTAAGTAATGTCTTGATCCGACCTTAGTTGAATTGAAAGAAGTGGTGCTTAGAAAGTTTGTGGAGGCTTCCTCCAAAGAGGGAGATGGTGTCTTTAGATAGCAAGGTCGTTTGTGTGTTCCTAATGTTCATGATTTGGGTTTACTTGAAAATCTCGTCCATGAAGGGTGTAATGAGGTTTGGTAAGAAATAGAAGCTTAGTCCTCGTTTTGTAGGCCCATATGAGATCTTGAGACGTGTTGGTAAGGTTGCTTATGAGCTAGATTTGCCCAATGAGTTGGCATCGATGCATCTGGTTTTCCATGTCTCTATGTTAAGGAAGTGTGTTGGAGATCCGACATCTATAGTTCCCTTAGAAGGTTTGGGAGTTTATGAAAGTGTTTCTTATGAAGAAGTACCGGTTGAGATTTTAGACCGGCAAGTTAAGAAATTGAGAAACAAAGAAGTTGCTTCTGTGAAAGTGTTATGGATGAATCTTTTAGTTAAGGGTGCAACTTGGGAGGCCAAGGCCGATATGATGTCCCGATATCCTCATATTTTTCCTTCTACTCCTCCCTTAGCTTGAGATAAAGAGTTCCTCATGGTTTGCTTTTGTTGTGATGTCATGTGTGTTTTAGATATTCCCCTGTTTTCCTTATGTTATGCATGTTCATGAAAAATTTGTGTTTTGAAATAAAATGAGTTTATATGATTGATTTTCCTCATGTTGTAGTGCAATGAGTAGGATTTGCCTATAGACTTCATGAGATGAATTGATGAACATGCCTTAGCTTGGAGTTGAGAATTCCTCCTTCGATATATGTTTTGAGTATAGATTGCATATAGGCTCCATAAGATTGTGTTGAGCATGCTTTAGCTTGGATATGATAGTTCCTCCTTGAATATGATAAATATTGAAATTTCATGCATATTGGGTTGCTAGATGTAGTTCCTACCTTCCATATGATGCATTGAGTATGTTTAGCTTGGAGTAGATGTTTCCTCCTTGGTTGTGTGCATTTAGATGAGTTACATGTATGATCACTGCTAGTTTTAAGTCATTTCCTTTAAGAGGTGTCTAGAATTCTATTTGAGTATGAATGTTCCCAAGGGAGAGATAATGTAACACCTCAAAAACCTAGTAGCCTAAGAAAGGGTCCAAGAGAGGGGTTGAAAGCCTAGGATTTAGCCTTGGCACCCTCCAAGGGGGTCACACGAGTCGTGAAGGGCACCACGAGTCGTGGTGGTGCCCGTAGACCTTAGGAAGTAGCTAACCTAGGGAGGTTCACCTCCCATGAGCACCATAACGCCTCGTGGTGGGGACCACGGGTCGTGGTGACACTCGTGGAGGTGAGGCAGTAAGCCCTCCAAGGCTGCCCAAAATAGGTCCCTCCCCATGAGCCACTGACGGCTCGTGAAGGCCACCACGGGCCGTGTGAGGGTTCTTGGTGGTGAGATAGAATTTTAGGGGCTAAGGGGTACTGGCCTAGACACTTGTCCTTGACCACGGAGAGAACCACGTCCCGTGGTAGGCACCATGGCTCGTGGAGACTCACGTGGTGAGGAGGCAGTCCACTGCTAGTGAGGGTTCAATGTGTCTTTTCTAGATTTAAGTGAATAAATGCTAGGTCATTTTACCCAAGCCTAGAACTCCTAGATAAGTAATTTTAACTCTTAAACTCACTTATTCAAGACATTATATCCAAAACCCCAAAAGAAATCCCAAGTTTTTCTCTCAAATATTTCTCTCTCTAGAACTTGAAGAAGAAGAAAGAGTTGGAGCTAGGATCAAGCTCAAGTGTCCATTCCTCAAGCATTTGTGGGCTTTATTATTAAGGTGTGATGGATTTTCATCCATGAAATCCTTTCATCCATGGAGCCCCTTAAGATTCCCCAATTGTGAAGTAGAAATTCCCTAATTTGAGTTAGAGTTTCTTCCAATGTTGTGGGTTATGATGAATGTTGATCCAAATGAGTGGATTATGATTGCTTATGCTTAAATTGAGTAGATTCAATGATTTTAGGATGAATTTGCAAGTACCCATGTCTAGAAAGATGAAATTGATATAAATGGGTTTTATGCCATGAAAGGAGAATTTGTGGGTTAGATGTATTCTTAAAGGATTGATGAGATACTTTAAGAATTGCTTGAGATAGAAGCTTATATGATGAATTATGATTAGAATTGCCTTGAGGTTGAGGCATACATGATGACTTATGATTAGAATAGCTTTGAGAGTAAAGCTTATGCATGGATTGTTGATTTAGATAGGATTGTTGTGGAAGGGATTATTCCCACATGATCTCAATTATGAATGTATGAATGTGAAAGGTTTCCTCACATAGAATGATTCTAGGTTGAATGGCTTGCTCACCTAAAATGAATCAAAGAATTTATAGACTATGATAAATAAGACTTAGCCTTGATTAGCATAATGATGTGTTTTTCCATAGTAGCTTGAAGTGGTAATATGAGATCCTTCATGGTAACTTGGGTTGGTAGAACTCATGGTAGCTTGGGTTGGTAGAACTCATGGTAGATTGACTTGGTAATACAAGACCATTTCATGGATAACTTGACTTGGTAAGACAAGACCATTTCATGGATAGCTTGGATTGAGAAATAGTACCATTCCATGGTAGCTTGGATTGGCATGGTAAGGTGTTCTTCCATGGTAGCTTGACTTTGTAAGGCCATACCATTTCATGGTAGCTTGGATTGAGAAATAGTACCCTTCCATGGTAGCTTGGACTAGGATGATGCGGTGCTTTTCCATGGATAGCTTGGATTAGTAATTAGTACTCTTCCATGGATAGCTTGGATTAGTAAGTAGTACTCTTCCATGGATAAAGACTTAGCTTGGATTGGTAAGATGACATGCCTTCCATGGATAATAAGAATAACTAAGGATTGACTATTCCTCAATCAAACTTAGCATAGTTATGATGAAACAAGGCTACTTCAAGGAAGTATCGTAAGTATGTTTTAAGATGAGATTTACTTGTTATGTGGCTTAATTAGCTTGCATTGTTGCTTAAGTTGCCTTCCATGATGTGAATGACTAGGGATAAATGACCCAAGTCTTGACTAAGGATAAGTTAAGGTTACTTCAAGAAGTGTTCCTCCTATGTTATGATGATTTTTGTACATTGATCATGCTTATGACTTATATTGTATAACTCTTATTCTTATGTTGATGTTTATGCAAGCTATCATATTTAGTACATGTTTGTACTAACGCATACTCTTGCCTACATTTCTTATCCAAATGTAGGACCCGACGATATCGACTCTCATCCCCGTGGCTAGGATCTTAGTAGAAGCAAGGATTGAAGTTTGGTGAGTCCTCATAGCATTCGAGGATTTGACCACAATTTTTCTTATGTTCTTTCATTTTATGTTTTGAACTCTATTGTATGGTCTGTGTCCCAAGATATTCATGTTTAGATGGTTTGAGACAAAGTATAATAGACTTCCGCTTCATTTTATGAAGACTTTGATCGTGTTGAAAATGTTTTGAATTTCCACTCATTTCTATTATCTTATGTTATGAAAGCTAAGTGGCTTATATGAGGCCTCTCGGGGTCTTGTATGGCATGTTATGTCTAGGGTGTACTTCTGGGTCGTGACATGAATTTAAAGATACAAGAATTGTTGAAAAAGTTCTTGTCAGAGTGCCCGTAAGATATGAAGTATGTATAACTACCTTGGAAAACACACAAGATCTATCCAAAATTACCTTGGCAGAATTGTTAAATTACCTTGAATTGCAATTTAAGGAGCTATTTTATGTTTTGATCTTTAAGGTGTTGATTGATATTGATTGTTGCCTTTCCTATGTTATAATTATATTTATTTTTTATCTATTCCGTTGGGATTTAGACTTAGCACCGAGAGGTCTTTAAGGTTCGTAGAGGCTGAAATAGGGTAGTCTTTAGTAGCAACATGTAGTCCCTACCTATGTGCCACCATATGATTGTCTTAAATGATCTAGCTAGTGGATCCACTTTAGCAAGAGATGATAGGTACCGATTCTACCTTGACAAGTAGAATCCCCTCCTTTCAGTATTAAGGATATACCAGATTCCATGATATAACTCTCATGATCTTATTATTAGTTAAATCTAATATACCACAAAATGAATTTGTTTCTTCAAAAGCTTTTAGATGTCTCTTTTATTAAATGTGTTGACCATATCTTATGAAATATATGTTGTTGCTTCCTTAAGCCTTTAAATACTCAAATGTTGGTCATATCTCACATGTTTAAGTTCTTCATGCTATCATGTCTAATTATGCATATTGCCCCATTCTTAGTACATTTCATGTACTAATGCATACTTGTGCCTACATTGTCTCATTAATGTAGGGTCCAATGCTCCTACTTTTCATGCTCATGGTTAGTGGACCATTCTATCGAAATTAAGAGTTGGTGAATATCCTCATGTTCTGAGGACTATGACACTTTTACTTGATTTATGTCTCTCTAGTTTTAGGATGATGTTTGTGGTGTATGGGTAACGTCCCAACATGTAACACCTCAGACTTTAGAAAGGTTAAAGTGACCTAATGAACAAGTCCACAAGCTGTAACATCTCAAACTTAGTAGACCTAACCAGTAGGTTAAAAATTGGTGAATCACGACAGGGTTCACGGACCGTGAAAGAAACCACGGTCCGTCGACCTACTCGTTGCTCACACCCACCCAGCAGTGGTGGACCACATAGACCTTCACGGGTTGTGGACCACCTCACTAGCCGTGGGAAGGCTCGTGGAGATGGGTCAGAACCATCTAGGCTCTGGCATCAGACCATGGAGACCTCCACACGCCGTGGTCTTGATGATGGGCCATGGTGGCGTATGTCGTCCTTGAGCTAGCAGACCCCCTACCTAAGTGAAGAACCACGGTGACCTTCACGGTTCGTGGTCCTTCACACGCGCCGTGGTAGGGCTTGTGAAGGGACCCCCATAAACAAGTAGTCACTGGCCAAGGACCACGATCCACTTGATGGGCCATAGTCCCTTCGACAGTCTGTCATAGGGTCAGTGGAAGGCCCTCGTCAGATTTTAAGTTAGGGTCATTTTGGTCTTTTCCCCTATGCTTTGGACATTTAAACTACGTCATTTTGGTTAGTTTAAGCCTAGTGTTCTAATAAAAACCTACCCTAATCGATTCATTCACCAAAAATTCATCAAACGTAGTCAAAAAGTAGAAAGAGTCGACTAGCCCCCTCAAGAACACACAACAAGTTTTCTTCAATTTCGGCCCCAAAATTGAAGGATTTCTCCGTAGATATCATCACCAGGTATGTGGGATTTCACTAGTGGGTTCCTTTCATCCACTAGGTCCCTAGAATTCAGTCATATCCTTAATTCGCTATATCCTGCTTAGACCTAGGGTTTCTAAAACCTTAGATATTAGTTGTAATTTAGCTATTATTGTGTTCTTACTCAGATTATCATGTTTTCGTGAAACGTTGCTTAGGTCTTTGCATGAAACTCAGAACCCTAGTTGTGTAGATTTCTTTAGTTCATGAATTACACTTTCTAGGTCAGTTAAACAGATATACATGCCTCAGATTTCGAATGTTTCATGATCAGTACATAAATGTTGCATTCTCAGTCAGCATGTCAGAATATTGACCTAATCCAGTATTTCAATTATGTAGTGTCATACACATTTCCAGTTGGGAGTAGGCTTAGCACCGAGTTGGACTAGGGTTCAGCGTACCCTCATAGTCCCAGAACTACGTTCCCTCGTAGGTTTATAAGTCCCCTCTGTGGGCATCAAATTAGTGATCACACTAGGCATGCCTTTATACCCTTTGCAAGATATATTAGGTCCTCTCGATGGGGCGTATACATCAGACTCCATGTTTAGCTCACCTGGTTCTATGTCGGTTAATAGTAGTTCCCACAGTCAGACTCTAGTGCATTTGACTAGGTTTTCAGTTATACTTCAGTATGCAGTCTCAGCATGTTATGTAAATAATCAGTACTTGGTCATTACGTTTAGTTCTTTTCAGTAGTTACATTATGTTCAGAGTATGTCATTACTCAGTTATGCTTGTTCAACTTACATATTTGTTCAGATATATTCTATATCCTGCATGCTGAGTACATTCCAAGTACTGACGCATACTCTGGGCTACATCCTTTCATGATGTAGGTTCAGGTCCTTAGTATTCAGATCATGCATAGATCGGTTCCCGATCCCTATTCAGTAGCATCAGTGGTGAGTCCTCATACTTTGAGGACAATAGACATGTTTTTAAATTTAGTCTTTCATTTCAATTTTAGTTTTGCTAGGTTTAGCTGGGACATGTCCTAGCAACTCTAGTCAGTAGAGGCTTTTTCAGACATAGTATTAGATTCAACTTTAGTTTTGAGTGAGTGTTTCAATATTAATGAACTCTTAGTATATTTTATATATTCAAATCAGTATTTGGTATTCCCCATCTTTTAGTTATCTCATGTTTTAAGCTTCCGTATAGTATTTTTTGTTCAGTTGTTTTAGTATGCTTATGATATGCCAGCTCAGGGTTAGCTTGGGGTCACTCGTGATCCTAGGTCCCGTGTTTACACCAAGGAGGTAACCTCGAGGCATGACAAACTTGGTATCAGAGCATTAGGTTTAAGAGTCCTAGGATTTTTGAAAGCCACACTAAGTAGAGCCTCTTTCATGGGTGTGAAGTGCACCACATCTAATGAGAGAGAAGCTACGAAGTGTTTTAGGAAAAAACTTCACCTTCTTGCTACTCTTATCATGCGTGAGGTATGATCCAACTTTTCATTCTAATCCGTCGTTATGCGTTTCAGATCATGCCTCCTCGTAGATCTTACCCATGGAATGCTAATACACGCAACACTAACACAGTTCCTCCAGTTCTAGACCATGAGGTTTCGAATGCAGAGTTTCAGAATGCGATTCAACTTTTAGCTCAGAGTGTAGCCAATCAGAACAATCACCAGGTCCCAGTTCCTACTAATACTAATGTTCTAATGTTGGGTCAGCTGCAGCTAGAGTTTAAGATTTTGTTAGGATGAATCCGCCTAATTTTTTAGGGTCGCAAGTTGGTGAGGACCCACAAAACTTCATTGATGAGGTCAAGAAAATCTTTGGAGTGATGCAAGTGACTGGTAATGATAAGGTTGAGTTGGAGTCCTATCAGCTTAAGGATGTGGCTCACATATGGTTCACTCAGTGGAAAGAAAACAGAGGTGTGGATGCAACTCTTGTGACTTGGGAGTGTTTTACTGGAGCTTTTCTGGACAGGTTCTTCCCGAGAGGGTTGAGAGAGGCTAAAGCTCAAGAGTTTATGAATTTGAGGCAAGGTACAATGTCAGTCCAATAGTACGGACTTAAGTTCACCTAGCTCTCCAGGTATTCTCCACACATGGTTGCCGATCCTAGGGCACAAATGAGTAAGTTTTTGTATGGGGTATCTAACTTAATGAAAATAGAGTGCAGGAATGCTATGCTATTAGAGGATATGAATATCTCTAGGCTTATGACTCATGCTTAGCAGGTTGAGGGAGATAAGCTTAGGGAAATGGCTAAGGACAACAAGAAAGCTATAACAAAGAGCTATGAATACTCTCAATAAAAATCAGGTGGTGGAAATCGCTTGCAGTTTCAGCAGAGGTCTACAGCCCCAGCACCTTCATCAGCTAGTGCTCCATCCCCCAAGTTTTGACAGGATCTGAAAGTTAGGGCATCAGGCTCTAAGTCTCAAAGGAGTGATTCAGGTAACAGGACTTTCCCAACTTGTCTAAAGTGTGGTAAGAACCACCCGGGCGAGTGTCTTGCAGGCAAGGAAGGATGCTTTGGGTGTGGTCAGTCTGGTCATAGGTTGAAAGATTGCCCTTCTGCTAGGCAGGGGCAAAAAGGTAACAATAATAGGGCTCAGTCTACAGCTCCAGTAGCACCAGTAGGTTGCCCAACTCAGCAGGGTGCTTCATCTGGTACCGGTGGCGGTTAGCATAACAGGTTGTATGCTCTCTAGGCTCGCCAGGACAAGGAAGATTCTCCTGATGTGGTTACTGGTACTTAAGAGTCTTTCATCTAGATGTCTATGCATTGTTAGATCCAGGGGTACTCTTTCCTTTGTAACTCCCTATATAACAGTAAACTTCAGTTTCAGTCCAGAAACTCTTTCAGAACCTTTCTCAGTTTCTACTCCAGTTGGTGACCTAGTTATAGCTAGACGAGTATACAGAAATTGCCCTGTCACAGTCTCTCAGAAAGTTACATCGGCATATCTTGTAGAATTAAAAATGGAAGATTTCGATATCATTCTAGGCATGGATTGGTTACATTCATGTTATGCCTCAGTCGATTGTAGAACTAGGATCGTTCGGTTTCAGTTTCAAAATGAGCCAGGCTTAGAATGGAAGGGTAGTAGCTCAGTGCCTATGGGACGATTTGTCTCTTACCTCAAGGCCATAAAGATTATTTCCAAAGGGTATGACTATCATCTTGTTTGGGTTAAGGATTCGAACTCTGAAACCCCAACTCTTGAGTCAGTCCTAGTAGTAAATGAGTTTCCGGAAGTGTTTCCAGAAGATCTTCCCATAGTTCCTCCCGAAAGGGAAATCAACTTCGGAATTGATCTCCTTCTAGATACCCAGCCTATATCGATTCCTTCTTACATAATAGATCCAACTGAGCTTAAGGAATTGAAAGAACAATTGAAAGACCTTCTAGATAAAGTCTTCATCAGACCTAGTATCTCTCCATGGGGTGCTCCAGTGTTGTTCGTGAAAAAGAAAGATGGTTATCTCAGAATGTGCATTGATTACCGTCAGTAGAACAAAGTCACAATCAAGAATAGGTATCCCATCCCGAGAATTTATAACTTGTTTGACCAACTTTAGAGTGCTAGTTATTTCTCAAAAATAGACCTTAAATTCGGCTGTCATCAGCATAGAGTTAGAGATAGTGACATTCCAAAGACAACCTTCAAGACTCGGTATGGTCATTATGAATTTGTAGTTATGTCTTTTGGACTAACAAATGCTCCTACACCTTTCATGGACTTAATGAACAGGGTGTTCAAATAGTACTTGGATTTCTTTGTTATTGTCATTATTGATGATATTCTCATTTATTCTCGGAGTGAGGAGGAGCATGCAACTCATCTGAGAGTTGTTCTGTAAACCCTAAAGGATCGCCAGTTATTCGCTAAGTTCAAGAAATGTGAATTCTGGTCATAGTCGGTCGCCTTCCTTGGTCATGTGGTGTCTAGTTAAGGGATCCGAGTGGATTCTCATAAAATAGAGGCAGTGAAGCAATGGCCTAGACCTACCTCTCCAATAGATATCAGAAGTTTCTTGGGTTTGGCTGGTTATTACATGAGATTTGTTGAAGGATTCTCATCCATAGCTTCCCCATTGACCAAGTTAACTCAGAAAAAGGTAAAGTTTCAGCGGTCAGATGAATGTGAGAAAATCTTCTCAGAACTAAAGACTAGGTTGACTACAGCTCCGGTCTTGACTCTACCAGATGGTTCAGACAGTTATGTGATATATTGTGATGCATCCAGGGTCGGCCTAGGTTATGTGTTGGTGCAGCGAGGTAAGGTCATAGCTTATACTTCTAGATAGCTTAAGGTGCATGAGAAGAACTATCCGACTCATGACCTTAAGCCTGCAGCAGTAGTATTTGCCCTAAATATTTAGAGACATTATGTCACGACCCAGGGGTACTCCCTAGATGTAACAAGGTGTATAAGACCTCGAGAGGCCTCATACAAGACACTTAGCATATCATAACATAAAGTAATAGAAAAGGTGTGGGAATTTTAAACTTTTCAAATACAATCAAAGTCTTTTGTAAAAGCAAGCGGAAGTCTAACATAACATTGTCTCAAACCATCTAAACATAAGAAATAGAAATCTTGGGACGCAACCTATACAATAGTCTTAAAAGTAAATGAAAGACATAAAAGAGATAGGGTGATCCAATCCTCAAATACAATGAGGACTCACCAAAGCTTCACTTCACAATCCTCGAGAACCTAGCCACAAGTGTGTGAATCAGGAACGTCGGACCCTACATTTGATAAGAATGCAGGCAAGAGTATGTGTTAGTACAATCAAGTAGTAAATATGATGGCTAGCATAAACAACATAAACATAAGCATCAGTCAACATAAGGCGTAAAGCAATAGCATAATCAATACTTATAAAGCATCATAATGAAAGAGGAATACTCTCTTAGGTAACCTCACTTAAGCTTAGCCAAGACATAGGCCATCCACCTCTAGTCAAGCTTACATCATGGAAGTCATATCGAACAACACTCCACACAAGTCAATTTCATAGCATAATTTCATTAATCATACTAACTTTTAAAGACATGTGGATTCGCCTCAATGCCTAGTTCATAAAGGCTAATGGGTATTCGCCTCTTGCCTTACTTACTTTTAGATTGCGGGTACTCACCTCCACAACCTCTTCGTATGATGCGGGTGCTCGCCTCCACATCATTTCATAAGGAGCATGGGTACTCGCCTCCAAGTCCATTCGTCATAGTAAGAACGTGGGGACTCAACTCTTGTTCAATTCTAAGGAGTATGGGAAAATAACCTCATATCCTTACATATGAAGGTCAAGGGTAATCGCCTCTAGCCTCATCATTCATTAAGCATTATAGTCTAGATTCATTTTAGGTGAGCAATCCTTTCAACCTAGAATCATTCATATGAGTAAAACTTTGACATTCATTCAATCATGCTTATCAATTTATTATGGGAAGTATCTCTTCCACATCATAGCATTTACAATCAACAAGGCATAGTCTAGCCTTTACTCTAAAGAACTATATCTCATGCTCATCACCTATGATTTATTCTCAAGAAATTAAAAATCATAATCATCATATATGCTTCAATATAGAGAAATTCTATTCATGATTCATCAATCCTATCAGGAGATATCTAATCCATAGAGTTTCCCTCACATGGCATCAACCCCATTATATCAATTCAACCCTAAAATCATAGGATAGGCATGGATACATGTAATTTCATCCTAAATACATGCAATTCTATCAATTCAATCATAAACAATCATAATCCACTCAATTGGATCAACATTCATCATAACCCACAACAATGGAAGAAATCCTAACTAGAATTAGGGAAATTCTTCATCAAATTGTGGAATTTTAGGGGACTCCATGGGTGGAAAGATCCCATGGATGAAAATCCATCATACCTTAGTCAAATAGCCGACAAAAGCTTGGAAATTGGGAGACTTGATCTTGACCTAGCTTCTTCTTCTTCTTCTTCTACCTTCTAGAGAGAATATTTGAGAGAGGATTTGGGTATTTTTTTGCGAATTGAGAGAATGACTAAATTTGGGGATTTTGGGGGTTAAAAATACTTATATATGTGGTCTAGGTCTAGGCAAAACGACACCACTTCAATTTAATAAAAACTAGAAATGACCCTTAAGTCCCTCAAAATAACTGCCAAGCCTGATCCACGAGACCATGACTGACGGACCGTGGATGGACCTACGGTCCGTCCTGGTTAACTGTGGTTCGGGGATCAGAGACCTAAAAATTAGGGTCAGGACCTACAGATCTCAAGCCACGGACCATCGACCTATCATCAGGTCGTGGGTCTTGGCGTGGGTCATTGTCCTAGACAATTCTCAGGGTGCCCTATCCACGACACCCACCCACGGAGCATGGGTCCAACAACTTAGCGTGGTTGACCCTCGTGGGTCACACCTGCAGCTTCTCCTAATGCTGCCTTTTTTCCTCGTTTCTAATACAGGGTGTTACATTATCTCCCCCTTGGGATTATTCATTCTCGAATGAGATTCTAAGCACGTTTCTAAATGAAAAGACTTAAAACTAGCAGCCCATCATGCATGCAACATATCTAAGTGCACACAACTACGACGGAACCCTCAACTCCAATCTCACATACTCAAAGCACCACAAGGGAGTAGGAACTACATCTAACAATTTAATGTGCATGAAATTTTTAGTTTCTTACACTTAAGGAGGAACTACCTTCTCCTAACTTAGAAACAATGCTCAACACAATCGCATGGAGCTCTTATGCAATTCAATCTAAAAAATTACAATTTCAAGGAGGGGATCTCTACTCCAAGTCAAGGCATGTTCTACAACTCATCTCATGAAGTCTATAAGCAACTCATACTCAAAACGTAGCAACATGAGGGAAAATAATGCACATAAGCCATTTCTTTCAGGACTTAAGCAATTCATGAACATGCATATTAATAAGGAAATTACAGAAACACATAAAACACACATGACTTCAAACATAAGCAAAACAAGAGTTACTCGTTACCTCAAGCTAGGATAGGAGGAAAAAGATGAGGATATCAGGACATCATATCGGCCTCGGTCTCCTAAGTAGCACCCTCAATTAGATGGTTTCTCCACAACACTTTTACGGAGGCAACCTCTTTATTCCTCAATTTCTTAATTTGCCGGTCTAGAATCTCAACTGGAACTTCTTCATAAGAAAGGTTCTCTTTCACTTCCAACCCTTCTAGGGGAATTATGGATGTCAGATCTCCAACACACTTTTTCAACATTGAGACATGGAAAACCGGATGCACAGATGCCAACTCATTTGGCAAATCAAGCTCATATGCTACCTTACCAACACGCTTCAAAATTTGATACGGGCCTATAAAACAGGGACTAAGTTTCCCTTTCTTTCCAAACCTCATTACGCCCTTCATGGGTGAGATTTTCAAGTAAACCCAATCAAGCACATCAAATTCAAGGTCTCTCTTTCTAACATCGGCATAGGAATTTTGTTGGCGGTTCTCAACCTCTCTCTAATGAGACAAACTTTCTTAATAGCCTCATGAACTAACTAGGGATATCAAAGCAACCTCATCCACCTCAAACCAACATATAGGAGATCTACATCTCCTACCATAAAGGGCCTCAAATAGAGCCATACCAATACTACAATTGTAGCTATTATTATAGGAAAACTCGATCAATGGCAAATGGTCATCCCAATTACCTTTAAAGTCAATCACACAAGCCCTCAACATGTCTTCCAATGTTTGGATTGTTCGCTCTGCTTGCCCATTGGTTTGGGGGTGAAAAGTCGTACTAAGCTTAGCTTTAGTGCCAAGAACCTTTTAGAAGGACTTCCAAAATTGAGAATTAAACTGAGTACCTCTATCAGAGATAATGGACAATGGCACTCTATGCAATTTCACCATCTAACTCAAATACAACTTGGAATAATCTTCTGCCGAATAAGAAACCTTGAGGAGAAGGAAATGTGCCAATTTTTTCATCCGATCTACAACCACCCAAATAGAGTCATGTTGGCGTCGGGTGCGAGGCAAACCAACTATATAATCCATATTTACATCTTTCCACTTCCAAGTGGGAATGCTAATATCTTAAGCTAAACCTCCCGATTTCCGATGCTCAACCTTTACTTGTTGGCTTTGGCCACAAATACCGCAATATCCCTTTTCATCCCATTCCACCAATAGACTTCTCGTAAATCATGGTACATCTTGGTGGCTCCCGGGTGAATAGAATACCGAGAACTATGGGCTTCAGATAGAATTTGTTCCCTCAAGTCTTCGACATTTGGAACAAATAACCGACCTTGATATCTAAGGACACTATCTCCCCCTTGGGAGAAAGCCTCAATGGACTTTCTAAGTTCCACCTCTTTCAATTCAACTAAAACTGGATCAAGACATTGCTTCGCTTTAACATCGGCCACGAAAGATGATTCTAAACCATTATGGACCATAATACCATCCTTGGTGGAATCCACTAGTTGAACTCCCAATCGGGCCAACCTATGAATATGTCGAACCAACTCTTTTCTCTCATCATTAACATGTGCCACACTACCCATCGATAGTCAACTAAGAGCATACGCTACTACATTCCCTTTTCCAAGGTGATATAGGTCACTCATATCATAGTCCTTCAACAATTCAAGCCACTTTCTTTGGCAAAGATTCAAATCCTTTTGGGTAAACACATACTGTAAGATTTTATGGTCGGGAAAACATCAACATGGACCTTATACAAATAGTGCCTCCAAATCTTTAAGGCAAACATCACCGCCGCTAATTCAAGATCATGGGTAGGGTAGTTCTTCTCATGAACCTTTAGTTTCCTTGAAGCATGAGAGATCACCTTACCATTTTGCATAAGCACACATCCCAATCCCACTCAAGAGGCGTCACAATATACCACAAAGCCATCCGTACCTTTCGGTAATGTTAAAATTGGAGCGGAAGTGAGTCTATCTTTCAACTCTTGGAAGCTTTTCTCACAAACATTCGACAATATAAACTTGGCCTTCTTTTGAGTCAAAGCCGTCAAAGGAGAATCAATGGAGGAAAACCCCTCAAAAAATCTTCTATAATAACCAGCCAAACCCAAGAAGCTTCGAATATCCATCGGTGATAGAGGTCTAGGCCAACTCTTGACCGCATTCGTCTTGCTAGGATCTACCTCAATACCCTTACTTGAAACAACATGACCAAGAAAAGTTACGGACCTTAACCAAAACTCACATTTACTAAACTTTGCATAGATTTGTTTGTCCTTGAGAATTTGCAATACAATCCTCAAATGATCAATATGATTATTCTCACTTCTTCAACAGATCAAAATATCATCGATAAACACATTCACAAACATATCAAGGTATTGTCTAAACACCCTATTCATCAAGTCCATAAATGCCGCCGGAGCATTTGTCAAACCAAAGGACATAACCAAGAACTCTTACTGACCATATCGGGCTCTACAGGCCGTTTTTAGAATATCTTCCTCTTTCACCCTCAATTGATGATAACTTGACCGGAGGTCAATTTTTGAGAAATAACTTACCCCTTGAAGTTGATCAAAATGGCATTTATTCTTGGAAGAGGATACGTGTTCTTGATTGTCACTTTGTTCAATTGGCGAAAATCAATTCACATTCGGAGTGAGCCATCTTTCTTCTTAACAAACAACACCAGAGCACCCCATGGAGAGATACTCGGTCGGATAAAACCCTTTTCTAATAAGTCCTTTAAATGTTCCTTCAACTCCTTAAGTTCCATCGGAGCCATTCTATAAGGAGGGATAGAAATAGGTTAGGTATCAAAGAGGAGGTCAATCCCAAAGTCTATTTCCCTTTCGGAAGGAACACCGGGTAAATCATCGGGGAAAACTTCCGAAAACTCTTTTATAATAGGGACCGACTCAAGAGTAGGAGTTTCGAACTCCATATCCCTCACCCTCACTATATGGTAGACACAACCCTTCCAAATCATTCTCCTAGATTTTAGGTAAGAAACAAATTGACCTATAGGCATAAAATTTCCCCACTTCCACTCAAGGATAGGCTCATTTGGAAACTGAAATTTGACCACTCTAGTCCTACAATCAATAGAGGCATAACACGAATGTAACCAATCCATACCCAAAATAACATCTAAGTAAATCATATCTAGTTTCACCAAATCTACTAGAATAACTCTATAGGATTAGGAAATGGGACATCTCCTATAGACCCTTTTTGCCACCACAGAATCACCAACAGGGTAGAAACAGAAAAAGGTTCTAACAACATTTCAGGGAGCACATCAAATATCATAACTACAAAAGGAGTCACAAATGGCAAAGTAGCACCCGGATCAAGCAAAGGATACACATCTTTATGAAAAACTTTTAACATACCAGTCACAATATCCAGGGAGATCTCTTGGTCACCTCTAGTTTAGAGAGCATAAAAACGGTTTTGCTTAGGAGAATTTCCACTTGAGCCACTTGGACCGGATGAAGGGTAGGGTTGAGTCCTACGACGAGTGTCTCCATCATTTTTAGTAACCGAAGGGCAATCCCTTATTATATGATCCATCTTTCCACACCCGAAATAAGCATTAGAGACTGCTAAACACTTCCCTTCATGATTTCTCCCACATTTAGCAAAAGTAGACATCAGAGGCCTATTACCATCTCCTTGCGATTTTGGGTTAGACACCCTCTCAGTCTTTGGCCTCGGAGGAGCACTTGTTGAACCCTACCCCGAGAACCTTTTTTGGAATCTAGAACGACCCTGTCCACCAAACCTAGCATGAGAATAGTTGCCATCATCCACTCTAGCCCTTTTTACCTCTCTAGATCTTTCCTTTAGTTTTTCTTCCTCAATTTGTTGGGCATGCACCATAAGGCAAGAAATATACATGACATGGACAAGCATAGCGGTGCGGCACTCTTTGGCAACCAAGTCGGACACTTCCGACACAAACTTACTCATCTTGGCCCTACGATCCGCCACAATGGAAGGAGCATACTTGGATAGTTAGGTGAACCTCAAAGCGTATTCCCTTACACTCATATTTCCTTGCCTAAGGTTGATAAACTCAAGTACCTTAGCCCCTATCATCTCTAGACGGAAGAATCAATCAAGAAATGCATTTTTGAAACTTTTTCATTCTATAGGACCCGCTTCCACCAACCTTGCCTCTTTCCACTTATTAAACCAAATCTGAGCAACCCCTTTGAATTGGTAAGCAGCCAATTCAGCCTTCTCTACCGGAGTCACACCTATAATAGCAAGTATCTTGTAGACTTCATCGATAAACTCTTGAGGATCCTCCTCAAATTTAGAGCCATAAAATTCGGGAGGGTTCATCTTTGTAAAATCCCTCACTCTTGCCGCTGCCATACCCACATTTGAGTTCACATGAGTAATTACCTCTCTATTATCTTGGGTCATCACGGCTAGATCCAACACTTGGAATGCCGATCTAAACTCCGCATTGGTCACATTTTCATTCAACAGGTCAATCGGAGCATGAGGAGGAGCTTAGGGAGAAACCTGAGGAGGAACCTCTTGCTCAACATTGCCTTCCTCAAACCTTCTAGTGTTAGCCCTTCTAGTATTCATATACTGAAACCCATTGGGAAAGGGTTAGGAGAAAGACTTATAGAGTTAAATTCCATGGCACGACTTAGAGAAGTGAAGAAGTGAAAAATTCCTAAACATATAATAGCCTCCTATTCATAAATGTGGTGGGTGCCCTTCACATTTATGAACAAGACTCTACTAGACGTAGTTTGAGACATCCTAGAATCATTCGAAACCTTGTGCTCTGATACCAAGTTTGTCACAAACCAGAGGTACCCCTTAGATGTAACAAGGCGTATAAAACCCCGAGAGGCCTCATATAAGCCACTTAACATATCATAACATAAAGAAATAGAAAAGGTGCGGGAATGTTAAACTTTTCAAATACATTCAAAGTCTTTTATAAAAGCAAGCGGAAGTTTAACATGACATTGTCTCAAACCATCTGAACATAAGAAATAGAAATCTTGGGACGCAACCCATACAATAGTCTCAAAAGTAAATGAAAGACATAAAAAGATAGAGTGATCCAATCCTCGAATACAATGAGGACTCACCAAAGCTTCACTTCACAATCTTCTAGAACCTAGCCACAAGTGTGTGAATCGGGAATGTCGGACCCTACATTTGATAAGAATGCATGCAAGAGTATGTGTTAGTACAATCAATTAGTAAATATGATGGCTAGCATAAACAACATAAACACAAGCATTAGTCAACATAAGGCCTAAAGTAATAGCATAATCAAAACTTATAAAGCATCATAATGAAAGAGGAATACTCCCTTAGGTAACCTCACTTAAGCTTAGACAAGACATTAGTTATCCACCTCTAGTCAAACTTCCATCATGGAAGGCATCTCTAGCAACACTCCACACAAGTCAATTTCATAGCATAATTTCATTAATCATACTTACTTTTAAAGACATGTGGATTTGCCTCAATGCCTAGTTCATAAAGGCTAATGGGTATTCGCCTCTTGCCTTACTTTTAGATTGCGAGTACTCACCTCCACAACCTATTCGCATGATGCGGGTGCTCGCCTCCACATAATTTCATAAGGAGCATGGGTACTCGCCTCCAAGTCCATTCATCATAGTAAGAACGTGGGGACTCAACTCTTGTACAATTCTAAGGAGTATAGGAAATCACCTCATATCCTTACATATGAAGGTCAAGGGTAATCGCCTCTAGCCTCATCATTCATTAAGCATTATAGTCTAGATTCATTTTAGGTGAGCAATTCTTTCAACCTAGAATCATTCATGTGAGTAAACCTTTCACATTCATTCAATAATCCTTATCAATTCATTATGGGAAGTATCTCTCCCACATCATAGCATTTACAATCAACAAGGCATAGTCTAGGCTTTACTCTAAAGCACTACATCTCATGCTCATCACCTATGCTTTACTCTCAAGCAATTAATATCATATTCATCATATATGATTCGATCTAGAGCAATTCTATTCATAATTCATCAATCCTATAAGGAGATATCTAACCCATAGAGTTTCCCTCACATGGCATCAACCCCACTATATCAATTTAACCCTAAAATCATAGGATAGGAATGGATACATGTAATTTCATCCTAAATACATGCAATTCTATCAATTCAATCATAAACAATCATAATCCACTCAATTGGATCAACATTCATCATAACCCACAACAATGGAAGAAACGCTAACTAGAATTTGGGAAATTCTTCATCAAATTGTGGAATTCTAGGGGACTCCATTGGTGGAAGGATCCCATGGATAACAAGCCATCATACCTTAGTCAAATAGCCGACAAAAGCTTGGAAATTGGGAGACTTCATCTTGACCTAGCTTCAATCTTCTTCTTCTTCTTCTACCTTCTAGAGAGAGGATTTGGGTTTTCTTTTGGGAATTGAGAGAATGACTAAATTGGGGGATTTTGGGGGTTAAAACAACTTATATAGGTGGTGTACGTCTAGAAAAAATGACACCACTTCAATTTAATTAAAACTAGAAAAGACTCATCCCTCAAAATAACTGCCAGGCCTGATCCACGAGACCATGACCAACAGACCGTGGATAGACCTACGGTCCATCCTGGTCAACCGTGGTACGGGGATCAGAGACCTAAAAATTGGGGTCCTGACCTACGGATCCCAAGCTACGAACCGTCGACCCATCAATGGGCCTTGGGTCCTGGCGTGGGTCACTGTCCTAGACATTTCTGAGGGTGCCCTATCTACGACACCCACCCACAGGGCGTGGGTCCAACCATGTGGCGTGGTTGACCCTCACAGGTCACACCTGCAACTTCTCTTAAAGTTGCCTTTTTGCCTCGTTTCTAATTCGAGGTGTTACACATTACTTGTATGGTGTTAACATAGATGTGTTCACATATCATAAGAGCCTCTAGTATGTGTTCACCTAGAAAGAGTTGAATCTTCGTCAGAGAAGATGGCTTGAATTCCTCAAAGACTATGATATGAATGTGCTTTATCATCCGAGTAAGGCCAATGTAGTAGTTGATGCTCTCAGCAGACTGTCTATGGGTAGTGTAGCACATGTTGAGGAAGAAATGAAGGATTTATCAAAAGATGTTCACCGGCGTACTCACTTAGGAGTTGGCCTTATAGATATGCCAGATGGCAATGTGATAGTTCAAAATAGATCTGAATCTTCATTGGTAGCGGAGGTTAAGGAAAAACAAGATAGTGATCCTATATTGCTTCAGTTGAAATGTGCAGTTCATCAGCAGAAAGTTGAGGTTTTCTCCGAAGGGGGAGATGGTGTGCTTCCTTACCAGGGTCACTTATGTGTTCCTAAGGGGGGTGAGTTGAGGCAGTAGATCCTTACAGAAGCCCATAACTCCAGGTATTCTATCCATCCAGGTGTCACTAATATGTACCGTGATTTGCAGGAAGTATTTTGGTGGAACGGCATGAAGAGGGATATAGAAGACTTTGTTGCTAAGTGCCCTAATTGTCAATAGGTTAAGGTAGAACATCAGAAACAAAGAGGTATGACTCAAGAGATTAGCATTCCTACATGGAAGTGGGAAGTTATAAACATAGACTTCATTACGGGTTTACCTCGTACTCGCAGAGAGCATGATTCCATTTGGGTGATAGTAGATAGAGTTACTAAGTCCGCTCACTTTTTGGTTGTAAAGACTATATATTTGGCGGAGGACTACGCCAAACTCTACATCCATGAGATAGTCAGGTTGTCTGCGGTTCCCTTGTCTATAATTTCAGATAGACGACCTCAGTTTACCTCTCATTTCTGGAAATATTTTCAGAAAGGTCTTGGTACTCAAGTGAATCTCAGCACAACATTTCTTCCACAAAAGAATGGTCAAGTAGAGCGTACCATTCAGACCTTAGACGACATGTTGAGAGCTTGCGTGATCAATTTCGAGGGCAATTAGGATGATCACCTACCTCTTATAAAGTTCTCCTATAACAATAACTATCATTACAGTATTCAATTGGCCCCTTATGAGGCATTATATGGGCGTAGATGCAGGCCTCCAATAGGTTGGTTTGAAGTAGGTGAAGCAGCCTTGATTGGGCCAAATTCGGTTCATGAAGCCATGGAAAAAGTTTAGCTCATCAGAGATAGACTTAAGATAGCCCAGAGTCATCAGAAGTCCTATGCAAATGTGAGGAGAAGGGACTTAGAGTTTGAGATCGATGATTGGGTTTTCCTGAAGGTGTCACCTATGAAGGGGGTGATGAGATTTGGAAAGAAAGAGAAACTCAGTCCTAGATATGTAGGTCCTTACATAATCCTAAAAAAGGGTTGGTAATGTGGCTTATGAGTTAAATTTGCTAGCAGAACTAGCAGCAATCCATCCAGTCTTTCACATTTCCTTGTTGAAGAAGTGTGTGGGTGATCCATCATCAATAGTACCATTATAAAGTGTGGTTATGAAGGATAGTCTCGCTTATGAAGAGGTGCCAGTTGAAATTCTTGATCGTCAGGTTCAAAGGTTGAGAAATAAAGAAGTCGCTTTAGTGAAGGTTTTATGGAGGAGTCAGTCTGAATATGTTCTCGCAGGGCCGGAAGGAGTGCACGCCAAGTTAGATAGAGCAAAGGGGGGTCCTGTCAAGTCGGTCCGTAGTGGGAGCTACTTGTGAAGCAGAAGGAGCCATGAAGACCAAGTATCCTCATCTCTTTCCTTTGATTTCGTTTCAGCTTCAGGTAACAATTCCTCTCCAGTCCCTTAGCTTACTCTTGTGTAAATTAAGCCTTAGTATCATGTTCCTTCAGTGTTCTTGCATTTTAAGCATATTTTCATGTTCTTGGAACTCAATTCAATCAGATATCAATTTCTAGTACTTAGTGGTAGGGATTGCAGCTCCTTCCCTATATACTCAGTTAGTTTAGACTTCATTCGAGGAAGAATGTTCCCAAGGGGGAAATATTGTAACACCTCAGACTTAAAAGACCTGCAGCAGGAAAAGAATTGGTGAACCACGATAGGGTTCACGGACTGTGAAAGGAACCACGGTTCGTCGACATGCTCATGGCTCACACCCACCCAGCAGTGGTGGATCACGGAGCCCTTTACGGGTCGTGGACCACCTCACGAGCTGTGGGAAGGCTCGTAGAGGTAGAGCAGAACTATCCGGGCTCTGGCATCAGACCTCAGAGCCCTCCACGAACTGTGGTCTTGATGATGGGTTGTAATAGATTCCGTCATCCTTGAGCCAGCAGACCCCCAGCCCAAGTGAAGAACCACAGTGGCATTCACGGTCTGTGGTCCTTCACACAGGTCGTGGTAGGGCTCGTGAAGGGACCCTCAGAAACCAGTAGTCACTGGCCAAGGACCACAACCCACTTTACGGGCCATGGTCCCTTTGACGGTTCGTCATAGGGTCCGTGGAAGGCCCCCGTCAGATTTTAAGTTGGGGTCGTTTTGGTCTTTTCCCCTATGTTTTGGACATTTAAACTACGTCGTTTTACACCTAAGCTACATCATTTTGGTCAGTTTAAGCCTAGTGTTATAATCAGAACCTACCCTAATCGATTCATTCACCAAACAATCATCAAACTTAGAGCAAAAAGTAGAAAGAGTTTACCAACCCCCTCAAGAACACACAACAAGTTTTCTTCAGTTCCAGCATCAAAATCGAAGGATTTCTCCTTAGATTTAATCACCAGGTATGTGGGATTTCACTAGTGGGTTCCTTTCATCCACTAGGTCCCTAGAATTTAGTCAGATCCTTGATTCTCTATATCTTGCTTAGACCTACGGTTTCTAAAACCTTAGATGTTAGTTGTGATTTAGTTGTTATAGTGTTCTTACTCAGATTATCATGTTTTCGTGAAACGTTGGTTAGTTCTTTGCATGAAACTCAGAACCCTAGTTGTGTAGATTCCTTTAGTTCATGAATTACTCAGATTTCGAATGTTTCATGATCAATACATAAATGTTGCATTCTCAGTCAGCATGTCAGAATATTGACCTAATCCAGTATTTCAGTTATGCTGTGTCATACACATTTCCAGTTGAGAGTAGGCTTAGCACCGAGTTGGACTAGGGTTCAGCATACCCTCATAGTCCCAGAACTATGTGCCCCCATAGGTTTATAAGTCCCCTCTGTGGGCATCAGATTTAGTGATCACGCCAGTCATACCTTTGTACCCTTGGCAAGGTATATTGGGTCCTCTCGATTGGGAGTATACATCGGACTCCACGTTTAGCTCACGTAGTTTATGTCTGTTAATAGTAGCTCCCACAATCAGACTCTAGTGCATTTGACCAGGTGTTCAGTTATACTTCAGTATGAGGTCTAAGCATGTTATGTAAATAATCACTACTTGGTCATTGCGTTCAGTTCAGTTATTTTTAGTATTTACATTATGTTATTGCTCAGTTATGCTTGTTCAGCTTACATATTTGTTCAGTTATATTCTATATCCTACATGCTCAGTACATTTCAAGTACTGACGCATACTCTGCGCTACATCCTTTCATGATGTAGGTTCAGGTCCTCAGCATTCAGATCACTTATAAATCGATTCTCGATCCTTATGCTGCAGCATCAGTGGTGAGTCCTCTTAATTCGAGGATAATAGACATGTTTTCATATTTAGTCTTTCATTTCAGTTTCAATTTTACTAGGGTAAGTTGGGGACATGTCCCAACAACTCTAGTCAGTAGAGGCTTTTTTAGACATAGTATTAGATTCAACTTTATTTTTGAGTGATTCTTTCAGTATTAATAAACTCTTAGTATATTTTATATATTCAGATCAGTATTGGGTATTCCGCATCTTTCAGTTATCTCATGTTTAAGCTTCTGCATAGTATCTTTTGTTCATTTGTTTTAGTATGCTTATGATATGCCAGCTCATGGTTAGCTTGGGGTCACTCGTGTTCCTAGGTTCTGTGTTTACGCCAAGGGGGTAGCCTCAGGGTGTGACACATGCCTAAAACAGAACAGGGACCATTCACGAGAGCCTAAACAGTTTGTTTAGGGTACCATTAGCCGTTTAGAGGTAGTGTGTTGGTCGTTAAAGGCTTCCCTAAAAAGGGCCACCTCGAGGGTTGGCTTCACGGACCGTGGAACCCTAAACGTTCTGTGTAGCCTCCCATATAAGTCACTTTTGTAGTTTTCAAGTTAAGGTCATTTTAATATTTCCCTACAGTGTTTGGTACCTAAACTACATCGTTTTTAATCCTATTTGAAGACCTATATAAATGAATTAAGTCTGAAAACTACCCATTCTAAATCATTCACCTAATTCCTAAATTTCCCTCCAAGATTACCCCCAAAAAATGCTCTCAAGAGCTAAGGAAAAAAAAGCTAGGTTTGTTTTCAAGAACTCCAATTCACTATAGATTGTGGGCATTCATTACTAAAGTGTGTTATTCTTCACCTATGGATTCCTTTCCTCTATAGGGTTCCTAAATTCTTCAAGTTACAAGTTAGATTATCAATCCAACAGTTAGGGTTTTATTCCATCTTCATGGGATATTTTCAATAATGATTCAATTACTTGTTTTCTATCTTCTAATGCAGGAATTGAAATCATTTTCATGATTTTGAGTTGAATTCATATGAACCCATGCATGATCCATGATTTTTAGACTATGAACTCATGATGAAGCTTATGAACTATTAACGATGAATTTATGAAGATATGCACGCTTTTATGAAGTTTATGTAAAATATTTGAGGATGCTTTGAGAGTAAAGTATCAATGTTGTTGTTGTAAAAGGTTTTCTCACATACTACTAAGAACATGAATGTGAAAGGTTTTATCACAAAAATGATTCATAAGGTTGAAAGGTTTTCTCACCTAAGTTAGATCAAGATTAAGGAGCTATTCTAAATGAACTTTAGGTTGGATTGGTTGCTTAATTGTGCCTTTCCCTGGATGATAAAATGAATATAGTTAATGACTATTCTGTAGGATTTATACTTAGCACCAAGAGGACCTTAAGATAGAGGCTCTCCCGTTAGTAAAGGGCGCCTCTCTAGTATCAATCTTCTTGCCCCATAACTAGGTGACACCATAGGATGTTGTCTCATATAGACATTAGCTATTGGATCCACTTTAGTTGAAATTTATGGTTCTTACCTTGGCAAGTAAGGACATTTTTTTTCGGCGTGGGATAGACACTGGATTCCATGTAATAGGTCATATGGTCTATGTCAGTTATATGATAAACTTCCACAATAATGAACTAATGTTACTTTTAAAGTATCTCACAAGTTTCTTAAAGACGTTAAGCTTGCCTTGACTATGATTATGACTTATTTTTTATAACTTCTTATTTTATGATTTAGCTTGGTCATTGCATGTCATAAAAAGTCCTTTTAGCATGACTTCATAACTCTTATGCATTGGTATCATACTTAGTACATTGCATGTACTAATGCATACTTGTTCCTACATTATTTCACTAATGTAGGTCTGACGCTCCTACCTCTCACACTCGTGGCTATTTGATCTTTTGGCACTCAAGGATTAGTGAGTCCTCATGTTTTGAAGACCAAGACACTTTTATAGTTTTTACATCATTTCAGTTTTTAGATATTTGTACATGGTGTATGGGTTACGTCTCAACCACTTATTTTGATTAGTAGATGGCTTATTGAGACTTATGTTAGACTTATGTTTTATAAAACCCTTTTATGATATAAGACTGTCTTTTCAAATCTTTATTTCTTTTATCTTGTATGATGTATGCTAAGTGTCTTGTACAGGGCCTCTTGGGGTTCTATACGCTATGTTACGCCTATGGTATACTTTGGGTCGTGACACAACCATTTATTTGATGTTTTAGATGGCTTGTTGAGATTATGTTAGACTTCAACTTTGACAAACTCTTTTGGAATATGAAAATGCTACTTTTGAAATCGTTATTTCTATTTTCTTGTATGATGTATGATAAGTGGCTTGTGTAGGGTCTTTCGGGTTCTATACGCCATGTTACACTCAGGGTATACTTTGGATCATGAAAAACTTTGTATTTAGAGAATAAGGTTTAGGAAGGTCCTAGGATGTCTCACAAGCCACGTCAAGTAGAGTCTTATTCATGAGTGTGGAGTGCACCACATTTATGACTAAAAAGTTATAAGGCGTTTAGGAAATTCTACTTCTTTCATCACTCTAAATTCATGCAATAGAATTTAAGTCTATATGTCTCTCTCTTTATCCCTGTTCGATCTTTTTAAGGATATGGCCCCTAGAAGAGCATATGTTAGAAGGAATGGAATGAGAATGTGGAACAAGAAGCTCCTAAAACTTCTCAAGTTCTAGTCGACCCGTTGACTAAACAAGTGACTAATGTAGAGTTCCGAGCCACTTTTCAAGTGTTGCCTGAAGCTATGACGGCTCAAGCCAATAGAGAGGCTAATGCTCCCATGAACCTAAATGTTGGTACTATGGCAACTAGAGTGAGGGACTTCACTAGGATGAATCCCCCAGGGTTTCATGGTTCCAAGGTTAAGGAAGATCCTCAAAAGTTCATTGATTAGATGTATAAGATTTTGATGGTCATGAGAATGTCGCTAGTAGAAAAGGTGTAATTTTCCACTTATCAACTTAAGGGTGTTTCAAAACTTTGGTTCAATTAATGGATGGAAAATAGGGTGGTTGATGCAGGCCTTCTTAATTGGGAGAAGTTTAAGTTCTCTTTTCTTGATAGGTTCTTTCCCCTTAGGATGAGGGAGGCAAACGTGCTTGAGTTCATCAACCTTCATCAAAGGAATATGAGTGTGAAAGAGTATGCCTTTAAATTCAAACAAATGTCCAAATATGCTCCTACTATGGTTGCCGATCCTAGGGCAAAGATGAGTAACTTTCTTTTGGGAGTGTCCGAAATAGTGGTTAAGGAATATCGTACCGCCATGCTTAGTAGCGAAATGAAAATTTCTTGTCTGATATTCATGCTAAAAAAATTTAAGAGGATAAGCTTAAAGAATGGTCTAGGGAGGCAAAGAAGTCAAAGACCAATGATGGTGACTTCTACATTCAAGGTCCGATGTACATGGTTGCTCTATATTCCAACAAAGCTTTTTCGATAAAGGTTCCCCTAATACTCTGGCTCCTAAGTTCAATAAAAAAAGGGTATCTAACCTTAAAGATCAAGGAGGAAATGGAGGTGGAAATGGATTTTCAGTTCCCGCATGCCAACAGTGTGGCAAGAGTCATTCGGGAAAATGTTTGATGGGTACAGATAATTGTTTTGGTTATGGCAAGAGTGATCACCGCAATTGACAGATTTTCCATCTATAATCGACAAGCAAAATGATGGTCATAATGAGTCCTAGATTTTGACTCATTTAGGGCGTTGTTTTGATAGTTTATTGTCCTCAAATGCCTAATTTATGCTCAGAACTGATGTTAAAATGTTGATTTGTAGTAAAGAAGGAAAAAAGAGAATGGCAAGGACACTACCGGGAGAAAATGAGCTAAAGAGATGAAAAAGATTGAAGATAGAAAAATGCTGAGAATCGCCAAAGCCACTCGGCGACTTGCCGAGTGGCACTTCAGCTCGCCTAAAGTTCTAGACTACTAGCCCTGGGGAGAAGCCAAATTGGCGATGGATTTGGACCTTCGACGAACCGCCGAACGGATCGATGACACATCCTGGATCGCCTAAAGTTACAGAACCTTGAGTATATATAGCCAAGGAAGACCAGCGATGGAATGGAGCGACTAGCGCGTCGTCGACCTGATCGGCGACACTCGACTTACCTCACCTAATGGTCCTTACAGCTGAAATTTGGGAAACTATAAATTGAATTTTAAAAGAGTTCAAAGTGGTCCTGGTTTTTATTATTGAAGTCCAATTTTAGTTTTCTTCCACTTTTGGAGAGTTTTCTTAGTATTTTCTATTGGAGAACAACTTTGAAGGGTTTTTCAAGTAGATTCAAAGTGGGTCTTTAATTTTTAGCACTTTGGATAATTGTAAAGACTTGGATTTCAATACCCAGATCTTTGAGAATGTTTTCGGTATTGATTTCAATATTTTTATGATGCTTGGCTAAAACCCCAATTCTTGGGGTGTGATCATGTGATTATTTGTCTAATTAGCTTATGGGCATTGTTGTTTAATGATTTAAATGTGTTTTTACTGTGGGTTTGATCGATAGCTGAGTAGAAATTTATGAATTGTATTGCAAATACAATTTTAGCTTAGTGTTTTGGGCTTGCTTGAGAGAGAGGTTCTAAAACCAAGGTTATCGATTGATGATTGTAGTGTGTGGGTTGTTCTGGGTTTAGCTCAAGAGAGTGAATCTTAACTCATTCCTACCTACCTAGCTCGAGAGAGTGAATCTTAACTCATTCCTACCTACCCAGCTCGAGAGAGTAGATAAATTAAGGTTTTGGGCTATTTTGTAGTGTCAAGTTTGTCGAGGTTCGAGAGAACTCGCCTGAACCGTAATAGTTGTTCGATAGAAAACTATTGCACCTATAGTCTAGCCTACCCATAGTGATTCAACACTTTATTAATAAACTTCAATTACCCATATAGTGAAATTATCCTATAATCGATCACATCCTAAGAATTCCATCCTACTTGTCTAATCCCCTATTTTAGTGATTACGGTACTTGTTAATTGATACCTTAAACCCTCCCCCCTATCTGACATTCGTTGTCAAGCCTTTGACTTATTTTGTTTGATTTCAACAATGTTTACTTCTATAACCAATTAGAATCGCATCTTTACTTCCTAATAGAATTTGATACGGGATCACCCCCTATGGGTTTGACCCCAACCTTTCGTTGGGTTATTTACTAGATTACGATTGCCTACACCTAGTATTGGATGAGGTGTAGTTGAGCGTTTATTAGGTAGGAAAGCTCCACCTAGTGGTTTTTGTTCGAGTGCTCCAAAGAAAAATCGATTTTATGCACTTCAAACTCGACATGATTAAGAGGGTTCTCCCAATGTGGTTACCGATTTGTTGAAAGCATTTCATCTTGATGTTTATGCTTTGCTTTATTTCGGTCCTACTTTATCTTTTGTGACGCCAAATGTGGCTATGAGGTTTGATGTTTCTGCAAATGTGTTGTTAGACCCTTTTTCTGTCTCTACTCCTATTGGTGAGTCTATTGTGTGTAAGGGAGTCTATAAAAAATTTCCCGTCTCCTTATCCCCTAGAATCACTCATGTTGATCTAGTAGAGCTTGATATGTTGGATTTCGATGTTATTCTTGGTATGGATTGACTTCATTCTTTTTATGATTTATTTGATTGTAGAACCCAAGTGTTTAAGTTTTAGTTTCCAAATGAGCTCATCCTAGAGTGGAAAGGAGGAAATTCTATGTTTAAGGGTCAGGTTATTTCTTGTCTTAAAGTTAGAAAAATGATTTCTAAGGGTTGCATATACCATCTTGTTTGGGTTTAAGATACAAATTCTAAAACCCCTACTCTTGAGTCAGTCCCCATTGTAAATGAGTTTCCAAAATTATATCCCGATGATCTACCTGGTGTTCCTCCCGAAAGGGAAATAGACTTCAGTTTTGACCTTCTCCCAAATATGCAACCTATCTCTATCCCTTCTTACCATATGGCTCGAGGACAACTTAAGGAATTGAACGAGCAATTAAAAGATTTATTGGATGAGGGTTTTATCTGACCGAGTATCTCTCTATGGGGTACTCCGATTTTGTTTGTTCGTAAAAAGGATGATTCACTTTGCATGTGTATTGATTACTGACAATTAAACAAGGTTACCATTAAAAATAAGTATCCTCTTCCAAAGATTGATGAATTGTTTGATCAACTCTAAGGTGCAAATTTCTTCTCTAAGATTGACCTCTGATCGATTTATCACCAATTGAGGGTGAAAGAAAATGACATTCCAAAGACATCTTTTCGAATTCAGTATGGTCATTATGAGTTTTTTGTAATGTTGTTTGGGTTGACTAATGCTCCGTCCGCATTCATGGACTTAATGAATAGAGTATTTAAACAATACCTTGATATGTTTGTGATTGTTTTTATAGATGACATCTTGATTTACTCACAGAGTGAGAATGAGAATGTCGGTCATTTGAGGATTGTGTTGCAAGTCCTCAAGGATCCACATATATTTGCAAAGTTTCGTAAGTGCGAGTTTTGGTTGAGATCTGTGGCTTTTCGTGGTCACACTGTTTCTAGCAAGGGTATTAAGGTAGATCCTAAGATGACCGAAGCGGTTAAGAATTGTCCTAGAACTCTATCCCCTTCAGATATTTAAAGCTTCTTGGGTTTGGTCGGTTATTATAGAAGGTTTGTGGAAGGGTTTCCTTCGATTGCCTCTCCATTGACTACATTAACCCAAAATAAGGTAATATTCTTATGGTTGGAAGCTTGTGAAAAGAGTTTTGCAGAGTTGAAAGGTAGACATACCTCCTCACCGGTTTTGACTTTACCAGAAGGCTTTGATGGGTTTGTTGTGTAATGTGATGTTTTCAAAATTTGATTAGGATGTGCTCTTATGAAAAACAAGAAATTTATTGCTTATGATTCAAGGCAACTCAAGATTCATGAAAAGAACTATCCCACCCACGATTTGGAATTAGTGACGGTTGTTTTTGCTTTAAGATTTGGAGACATTATTTGTATGGTGTCCATGTTGATATTTTTACCGACCACAAAAAGTTTCGATATGTGTTCAAGAAAAATGAGCTAAATCTTCGCCAAAGGAGGTGGCTTGAGTTACTAAAGGATTATGACATGAGTGTCCTCTATCACTCTAGTAAGGCGAATGTAGTGGCGGATGCTCTTAGTCGATTATCAATGGGTAGTGTTGCACATGTTGAGGAAGATAAGAAGGAATTGGTTCGTGATGTTAAGAGATTAGCCCAATTGGGTGTTCGGTTGGTTGACTTTTATAGAAGTGGAGTAGTTGTTCAAAATGGTTTTGAATCATATTTTGTATGAGATGTATAAGCTAAGCAAAGTCTTGATCCTATTTTGGTTGAGTTGAAGGAAGTGGTACTTAGAAAGACTGTTGAGGCCTTCTCCAAAGGAGGAAATGATGTTCTTCAATGTCAAGGTAGTTTGTGTGTTCCCAATGTCAATGATTTGAGGAAGAAAAAAATTATCGGAAGCTCATAGTTCTCGATATTCCATTCACCCGAGAGCCACCAAGATGTAGTGTGACTAGTATGATATTTATTGGTAGAATGGGATGAAGAAGGATACTGCAAATTTTGTGGCTAAGTGTCCTAATTCTAAACAAGTGAAAGTTGAGCAACAAAAGTATGGAGGTCTATCCCAAGATAGTAGCATTCCTACTTAGTAATGGGAAGATTTGAATAGGGACTTTATCATTAGTTTACCCCGCACCCGGTGGCAACATGACTCGATTTGGGTTATTATGGATCGTATGACGAAGTCCACTCATTTCATTCCCGTCAAAGTTTCTTATTCGGTGGAAGATTATGCTAAGGTATATCTAAGGGAGATAGTTAGGTTGCATGGGGTGCCGCTATCTATTATCTTTGACAGTGGTACCCAATTCAATTCTCAATTTTGGAAGTCTTTCGAAAAAGGTCTTGATACCCAAGTTACGCTTAGTATGACCTTTCATCCTCAAATCGATGGGCAAGTGGAGCGTACTATCCAAACTTTGGAGGCTATGTTGAGGGCATGTTTAATTGACTTCAAGGGTAATTGTGATTATCACTAGACTTTGATTGAATTTACATATAATAATAGTTATCATTCAAGCATTGTTATGGTTCCCTTTGAGGCTCTTTATGGTAGGAGGTGTAGATCTCCTATATGTTGGTTTGAAGTTGGTGAGGTTGCTTTGATAGGTCCCAAGTTGGTTCATGAGACTATAGAGAAGGTTCAGCTTATTAGAGAAAGGTTGAAAATGGCTCAAAGTCGACAAAAGTCCTATGCCAATGTTAGAAGAAGGGATCTTCAATTTGATGTTTATGATTGGGTTTACCTAAAAATTTCACCTATGGAGGGTGTCATGAGGTTTGGTAAGAAAGGGAAAATTAGTCCCCGTTATGTTGGTCCTTATCAAGTATTGTGGCGGATAGACAAGGTGGCTTATGAATTAGACTTGCCTTCTGATTTATCGTTAGTGCATCCGATATTCCATGTGTCCTTATTGAAGAAGTGTATTGGTGAACTGACATCTATTGTACCATTAGAGAGTCTTGGTATTAAGGAAAGCCTTTCTTATGAAGAAGTTCTGGTTGGGATTTTGAACCGGCAATTTAGAAAGTTGAGGAACAAGGAAGTTGCATCCATAAAGGTGTTGTGGAGGAATCCATTGGTTGAGTGTGCTACTTGGGAGGCCGAGACCAATATGATGTCCTGATATCCTCATCTCTTTCCCTTCAATCCTATTCTAGTTTGAGGTACTTAGCCCCTCATGGTTCATTCTTGAGTATTCAGGTGTCTTAGTCCATTCTCATGTTTCCTTATGCATGCATGTATGTTTTATGAAATGATGTTTAAGTATGTTTTAGCGTGGAGTTGATTTCCTCTTTGATTATGTGCATTTATGTGATCACATTCATATTGGGTTGTTACATCTCTTCCCCTACCCTCTTTATGTTGCCTTGAGTCCCATTCGAGGATGAATGTTCCCAAAGGGGGAGATATTGTAACACCTCAGATTTCAAAAAGGGAATAGGTTGCATGAATTTTGGATACTGGCTCAAGTCTATGAGACCATGCTACGAGACCAGTCTACGATTCATAGAAATTTCTATGGGTCATTGAACAATCTCGCAGGAATGGGAAAATAATTTTCTGAAAATAAAGTTCCAGTTCCTCATTATACAGATGACAAGTACGGTCCGTCAAGTGATCTACAAGTCGTAGATGGGTTTCGTAGAAGCAATCCATACTTAGTAAAATATTTGGGGTTAAGGTAAGTTCTACGGTTAGGGTCTACAGACCGTAGAAGGGTCCCATCAAAAGTTGGGTGATTTTAACGTCTAGTACTTGATCTATGGTTAACCATACAGACCGCAAAAAGTTCTACGGTCAGTAGATTAGACCAATATACTAGTTCAACAGTTAATTCTTAAGGGATTTTGGGTCTTTTCCTAAATATTTTAAAGCCTATACTATGTCATTTTAACCTCTATCCTAAGCCCTATATAAAGACTTTAAGTCCTAAATCTACGCACTTTAAACCCATTCTCCATTTTTCCCAAAACAAAACCAAATTTGTTCCTCCCAAATTCCCTCTCAACCTAAGGAAAAAGAAGAAGCTAGGGTTAATTCAACATTTTCAAATCACCATGCATCTTGGGATTTGAGTAGCAAGGTATGTGGGTATGCACCTAAGGATTCCATTCCTCCATGGGGTCCCCAAGGTTTTCAATTTCTCAAATCAATTTCAATTGATCAAATTAAGTTTCTTCCTAGTTCTATATGGGTCTCATTCAATTGTCATGTTCATTGTTGTTTGAGTCTCCTATTGCATGATTTAATGTAAATTACATTATATCTAGTTGAATTTATATTAACCCAAGTATGATCCATGACATTCAATCATGAACTTATGATGAACCCATGAACTATAAATTTTGAAGGATTATGCATGTCTTATGAAAATGATGTTTATGATAATAGGGTGATTTTAGATGAAAGTATGAGTGTTGTTGTGAAATGTTTACTCATATACCAACATGACTATTGTTGTGAAAGGTATTTCTCACATATGGATTAACATTGGTGAAAGGTTTTCTCACCTATGCTTGAACTGTAATTTAAGGAGCTATTATATGTTTTGATCTTTAAGGTGTGGATTGGTATTGATCATTGACTTTCCTATGTTATAATGATATTTGATTTTTATCTATTTCGTTGGAATTTAAACTTAGCACCCATAGGTCGTTGAGGTGGAGACTCAAATAGGGTAGTCTCTAGTAGCAACCTCTAGTCCCTAACTACGTTCCCCCGTATGAATGTTTTAAATGACCTAGATATTGGATCCACTTTAGCAAAAGATAATTTGTATGGATTCTACCTTGGCAAGTAGAATCCCCTTCTTTCGGTATGAGGGATATACCAGATTCCATGATATAGATTTCATGGTCTTATTGTCGATTAAATTGAATATCCTACGAAACGAATATGTTTCTTCAAAAGCTTTCTTATGTCTCTTATTTTAAATGTGTTGACCATATCTTATGAAATATATGTTGTTGCTTCCTTAAGCCTTTAAATGCTCAAATGTTGGTCATATCTCACATGTTTAAGCTCTTCATACTGTTATGTCTATTTATGCATATTTTCCCATACTTAGTACATTCCATGTACTAATGCATACGTCTTCTTACATTGTCTCATTGTTGTAGGGCCTGACACTCCCAATTCTCATGCTCGTGGCTAGTTTAGCATTCCATTAGATTCAACAGTTGGTGAGTCCTCATGTTTCGAGGATGGAGACACTTTTACTTGCTATATGTCTTTCTAGTTTTTTGATTATGTATGTGGTGTATGGTTTACATCTCAACCACTTCTTTTGATGTTTTAGATGGCTTGTTGAGATTATGTTAGACTTTCACTTTTTCAAACTCTTTGGAATTTGAAATCTTTGTTTCTATTTTGTTGTTTGATATATGCTAAGTGGATCGTGTAGGGTCTTTCGGGGTTCTATATGCCATGTTACACCTAGGGTATACTTTGGGTCATGACAAAAAATCTAAATAACAATAGAAGAAACAAGTCACCAACCAAAGTCCAAAACAAATGTGCGACTGAGAGATGCTTGAGAACTGGAAATTATTATTCTAGATGTATTTCAATTTTCGGTATTTATATCTTAGGAATTCAATTTTTTTTTTGTGTTAAAGGAAGCAAAATCTGATAAAACTATTTCATTATTTAGAGAAGAGAGACAGAGAGAGTGAGAGAAGTCAGACAATAGTGAGACTTATAACTTACCTACCTTTACAACCGAGAGACGCCTTACACCATCGGAGAGAAGTCACGTCAACGACCGCAAAGAAGATTGAGATTTAGGAAGACTGTTATGGAGTAGCTACGACTCTACTTTGTAATGTACAAATGTATGGTTTTCTTTTATTTTGAATGCTAGGGTTCCAAAGACCAAAGTCCAAATTTTGAAATTTGGTCATGGCTATTGGGTGGGTTAAAAAATTAACATATTATTTTGGGTTAAAAGTTAAAACTTAAAATTTAAAATATATAACTAATAAATTAGAAATATTATTTTAAATTTAGTTAGTAAAATTTTGGTTTTTTGGTGCACCAAATCTTTTGACCCTTACATCAAATACTAAACCGAAAAATTGAAATTCCAAAAAAAACACTGAAACCGAATCAAAAAAATGAAACTAAAAAACTGAATTAATTTGGTTCTGTTTGGTTTTTCGGTATTTATAACCCCCACTAACAGGAAGCAATAGAACATGAAGTTAGCACATTTTATAGAGAGTTAGTTTGGACAGGCTGCTCAAAATCTACCTAGTGTAAGTCCTACTATAATGAAGAATTGAAACAGTCTCCATAAGGGACAACAAGTACAACTAGCAACAACAATGACAAGGGAGGAAGTGATAACTGCACTAAAAGGCATAAATGACATGAAGGCCCCATGACATAATGGATTCAATTCTTTCTTTTTAAGAGAGCTTGGTCAATAGTAGGAGAAGATACTATAAGTGTTGTATTATTATTATTATTCTTTGAGACATGAGATATGTATCCACCAATCAACTATACATCAGTAACAGTTATCCCAAAGGTGAATAATCCTATAAGAATTGGGGAATTTAGACCTATATCATGTTGCACAACAATATACAAAATTATCTCTAAAGTGATCACAACTAGGCTTTAGAAGGTGGTGAGTTCAATAGTTGAGCCAAACCACTCAATATTTATCCCGGGGAGAAAAATTAATGACAATATCATCTTAAGTCATGAGCTAGTAAAAGGCTATGGCAGGAAATGCATTTCTACAAGGTGTATGGTTAAGGTGGATATGAAGAAATCTTATGATTCCCTAGAATGGAGTTTCTTGTAGTAAGTCTTATATGAGATAAAGTTTCTTGAAAAATGATCAACTAGATTATGAAGTGTGTTACCATTGTATCCTATTCATTTCATATCACGCCCCGAGGCTACCCCCTTGACATAAACACGGGACCTAGGATCACGAGTGACCCCAAGCTAACCCTGAGTTGGCATATCATAAGCATACATAAACAACTGAACCAAAGATACTATGCAAAAGCTTAAAACATGAGATAAACTGAAATGATGGGGAATACCCAATATAAGTCTGAATATATAAATACTGAGTAAGAGTTTAAGATACTGAACTATAACTCAAATACTAAAGTTGAACCTGTCTATGTCTGAAATAAGCCTCTACTGACTAGAGATGTTGGGACATGCCCCTAGCTAACTCTAGTAAAACTGAAACTAAAATGATAGACTGAAATATAAAGAACATGTCTATCGTCCTCAAAGAATGAGGACTCACCACTGATACTACTGAATATGGATCGAGAACCGATCTACACATGATCTGAATGCTGAGGACATGAACTTACATCATGAAAAGATGTAGTGCAAAGTATGCGTCAGTACTTGAAAGGTACTGAGCACGCAAGATAGGATAAAGTTGAACAAACATATAACCAAACAAAGCATACTGAGCAATGATATAATATGAACATGATAAAGATACTGAGATATATTGAATATGAACTAAACTGAATGCAATGACCAAGTACATAACATGCTAAAGTTGAATACTGAAATATAACTGGGAACCTGGTCAATGCACTAGAATCTGATAATGGGAGCTACTATTAACTGACATAAAACCACATGAGCTAAATGTGGAGTCTGATGTATACACCCCATCGAGAGAACACAATATACCTTACCAAGGGTATAGAGGCATGACTGGCGTGATCACTAAATATGCTGTCCATATAGGGGACATATAAACCTATGGGGGCACGTAGTTCTAGGACTATGAGGGTGACTGACCCTAGTCCAACTCGGTGTTAAGCCTACTCCCAACTAGAAATGTGTACAATACAACATAACTAAAAAATACTGAATAGCTCAATATTCTAACATGCTAACTGAAAATGCAACATTAAATACTACTAATGAAACATTTGAAAACTGAGGCATGTATAACTGTTTATCTATCCTAGCTAGTGTAATTCATGAACTTAACGAATCTACACAACTAGGGTTCTGAATTGCATGCAAGGAACTAAGCAACAGTGTTACAATAACATGCAAATCTAATTAGGAATATTCTATCAGCTAAATCACAACAATTTCTAAAGTTCAAGAAACCCTAGGTCTATATAATTTTAAGGAAATCAAGAATCTGACTGAATTCTAGGGACCTAGTGGAAGAAAGGAATCCACCAGTGAAATCCCACATAACTGGTGACGAATTCCACGGAGAAATCTTTCAATTTCGGAGCTGAAACTGTGGAAAACTTGATACGTTCTTGGAGAGGGTTTGGTCCACTGATTTCTCTTTTTTTCATTCAAATTGGATGAAATTAGGAGAATGAATTGACTAGGGTAAGTTCTAACTAAGTTACTAGGTTTAAACTGACCAAAACGACGTAGTTTAGGGGTTAAACGACGTAGTTTAGGTGTCCAAAGCATAGGGGAAGAGACCAAACAACCCTCACTTTAAATCTGTCGAAGCCACCGACGGACCATGGACTGACCGATGGTCCGTCCTGGTCAGTCGTCATTCGACTTCAGTAAGGGGTTGCTAAGGGCCACAATCTATGGACCTGGACCATGGCCCGTGGTCTGACCTACAATCTGTAGGTCCGGCCGTGGGTCAAGCCTTAACTGAATTTTCTAGAGGTTTCTGGGAAAGAGTAGAGGTGGCCAACCACGGACCTCACCTACAGTCCGTAGGTAGCCTCCGTTGGTAGCGCCTGCAACTTCTGAAAATCTATATTTTGGTCTTTCTAGCATACGGGGTGTTACATTATCTCCCCTTGGGAATATTCATCCTCGAATGAAGACTAAACTAGCCGAATAAGGAGGAAAAGAGTTGCAATCCCTACCACTAAGTACTAGAAACTGAAATCTGACAGAACTGAGTTCAACGAACATGCAAATACGCTGAATATGCAAGTATAACTGAAGGAACATGATACTAAGACTGAATTTATGCAAGAGTAACTGAAAGACTGAAAAGGAACTATTACCTCAGGCTGGAATGGAAACAGAACGAAAGAGATGAGGATACTTGGCCTTCATGGCTGCTTCTGCTTCCCAAGTAGCTCCATCTACTGACTGACTCCTCCACAAAACCTTAACTGAAGCGACTTATTTGTTTCTCAACCTTCGAACCTGACGATCAAGAATTTCAACTGGTACCTCCTCATAAGTGAGACTATCCTTCACAACCACACTTTCTAATGGTATTATAGATGCTGGATCACCCACACACTTCTTCAATAATGAAATGTGAAAGATCGGATGGACTGCTGCTAGTTCTTCTGGCAACTCTAACTCATACACCATTTTACCAACCTTTTTCAAGATCCTGTAAGGGCCTACATATCTAGGAATGAGCTTCCCTTTCTTGCCAAATCTCATGACCCCCTTCATAGGTGATTCTTTTTGGAAAACCCACTCATTAATTTGGAACTCCAAGTCCCTTCTTCTTATATCTGCATAAGACTTTTGACGACTCTCGACTATCTTAAGTCTATCCCTGATGAGTTGAACCTTTTCCATATCCTCATGAACTGAATCTGGCCCAATCAAAGTTGTTTCACCTACTTCAAACCAACCAACTAGAGATCTACATCTACGCTCATACAATGCCTCATAAGGAGCCATTTGAATACTGAAATGGTAGCTATTATTGTAGGGCAACTCTATAAAAGGAAGGTGATCATCCCAACTGCCCTTGAAATCGATCACACAAGCTCTCAACATGTCCTCTAAAGTCTGAATGGTACGATCTGCCTGTCCATCCGTCTGTTGATGAAATGTTGTGCTAAGATTAACTTGGGTACCAAGATCTTTCTAAAATGATTTCCAGTTATGAGAGGTAAACTGAGGACCTCTATATGAGATGATAGACAAAGGAACCCCATGCAACCTGACTATCTCAGTAATGTAAAACTTGGTGTAGTCCTCCGCTGAATCCGTAGTCTTAACAGACAAAAAGTGAGTAGACTTAGTAACTCTATCTACTATTACCCAAATGGAATCATGTTGTATTCGAGTACGAGGTAAACCTGTAATGAAGTCCATGTTGATCACTTCCCACTTCCATGTAGGAATGTTAATCTCTTGAGTCATACATCCTAGTTTCTGATGTTCTACCTTCACCTGTTGACAATTAGGGCACTTAGCCACAAAATCTACTATATCCCTTTCCATGTCATTCCACCAAAAGACTTCCCACAGATCACGGTACATTTTGGTGGCACCTGGATGAATAGAATACCTGGATTTATGGGCTTCTATAAGGATCTACTGTCTCAACTCCCCCACCTTAGGAACACATAAACAACCCTGGTAGTAAAGCACACCAGCTCCCCCTTGGGAGAAAACCTCAACTTTCTGTTGATGATCCGTACCCTTGAATTGAAGCAATATAGGATCACTATCTTGTTTTTCCTTAACCTCCACTACCAATGAAGATTCTGACCCATTTTGAATTGTTACACCAACATCTGATATGTTCATAAGGCAAACTCCTAAGCGAGCAAGACGGTGAACATCCTTCGCTAATTCCTTCCTTTCTTTCTCAACATGTGCTACACTACCCATAGACAGTCTGCTAAGAGCATCAGCTACTACATTGGCCTTACCAGGATGGTAAAGCACATTCATTTCATAGTCCTTGAGGAATTCAAGCCATCTCTTCTGGCGAAGATTCAACTCCTTCTGGGTGAACACATACTGCAAGCTCTTATGGTCTGTGAACACATCTACATGAACACAATACAAGTAATGTCTCCAAATCTTTAGGGCAAATACTATGGCTGCAAGTTCAAGGTCATGAGTCGGATAGTTCTTCTCATGCACCTTATGCTGACAAGAAGAATAAGCTATAACTTTACCTTGCTGCATTAACACACAACCTAGGCAGACTCTAAATGCATCACAATAGATCACATAACCGTCTGAAGCCTCTGGTAGAGTCAAAACAGGAGTTGTAGTCAACCTAGTTTTCAGTTCTCCGAAGCTTTTCTCACACTCATCTGACCATTGAAACTTAACCTTTGCTGAGTGAACTTAGTCAATGGTGAAGCTATGGATGGAAATCCTTCCACAAACCTTCTTTAATAACCGGCTAAACCCAAGACACTTATGATATCTGTAGGAGAGGTGCGTCTGGGCCACTGCCTTACTGCCTCTATTTTATAAGAATCCACTCGGATCCCTTCGTAGATACTATATGCCCAAGGAAAGCAACTGATTGTAACCAAAACTCGCATTTGCTAAACTTAGCAAATAATTGGCGATCCTTGAGAGTTTGCAGGACAACCCTTAAATGAGTCGCATGTTCTTCCTCGTTCCTAGAGTAAATGAGGATATCATCAATAAACACGATTACGAACAAGTCCAAATACTGCTTGAACACCCTGTTCATCAAATCCATGAAAGTTGCAGGAGCACTGGTTAGTCCAAAAGACATAACTATAAATTCATAATGACCATACCGAGTTCTGAAGGCTATTTTTAGGATGTCACTATCTCTGACTCTGAGCTGATGATAACCGGATCTGAGGTCTATTTTTGAAAAGTTACTAGCACCCTGAAGTTGGTCGAACAAATCATCAATCCTGGGGATAGGGTACTTATTCTTGATTGTGACTTTATTCAACTGCCGAAAGTCAATGCACATCCTGAGAGAACCATCTTTCTTTTTCACGAACAACATTGGTGCACCCCATAGGGAAATACTAGGTCTGATGAAGCCCTTATCTAGAAGGTCTTTCAACTGCTCTTTCAATTCCTTAAGCACTGCTAGAGCCATTCTGTAAGGAGGAATAAAAATAGGCTGGGTATCTAGAAGGAGATCTATTGCGAAGTCGATTTACCTTTCGGGAGGAATTCCAAGAAGATCTTTTGGAAACACCTCTGGAAATTGATTTACTATAGGGACTGATTCAAGAGTTGGGGTTTCGGATTTGGAATCCTTAACCCGAACTAGATGATACATATACCTCTTGGAAATCATCTTTCTGGCCTTAATGTAGGAAATGAATCGACCCATAGGCACTAAGCTACTACCCTCCCATTCTAAGACTGGTTCGCTAGAAAATTGAAAATGAATGATCATAGTTCTACAATCAACTGAGGCATAACAAGAATGTAACCAATCCATGCCTAGAATGATATCAAAGTCTACCATTTCTAACTCTACAAGGTCTGCTAAGGTGACTTTCTGAGAGACTGTGACATGGCAATTTATGTATACCCATCTAGCTATAATTGGGTCACTAACTGGAGTAGAGACTGAGAAGGGTTCTGAGAGAGTTTCTGGATTGACACTGAAGTTCATTGTTATATAAGGAGTTACAAAGGAAAGAGTAGACCCTGGATCTAACAAAGCATAAACATCTAAATGAAAGACTCGTAGCATACCAGTGACTATATCATGAGAATCTTCCTGGTCCTGGCGAGCCTAGAAAGCATACAACCTTCTCTAGCGCTGACCGCCACTTATACCATATAAAGTACCCTGCTGAGTTGGGCGACCTGCTGGTTCTGCTGAAGCTGTAGACTAAGCCTTACCGTTGCTACCCTTTTGTCCCTGCTTAAAAGAAGGGAAATCTCTCAACATGTGACCAGTCTGACCACAACCAAAACAACATTCCTTTCATGCAAGACATTTGCCCGGATGGTTCTTACCACACTTTGGACAAGTTGGGTAGGTTCTGCTGAAACACTCCCCTGAGACTTAGAGCTTGATGCCCTACCTTTCTGATCCTGTCGAAACCTAGGGGATGAAGCACTAGCTAATGAAGTTGCTGGAACTGAAGACCTTTTCTGAAATTGCAAGCGATTTCCACCACCCAATTTCTAGTGAGAGTACTCATATTTCCCTATTCTAGCCTTTTTGTTGTCCTTAGCTAGTTCTCTAAGCTTATCTTCCTCAACCTGCTGAGCATGAGTCATGATCCTAAAGATATTCATATCTTCTAAAAACATAGCGTTTCGGCACTCTGTTTTCACCAAGTCTGATACCCCAAATAGGAACTTACTTATTTGTCCCCTGGGGTCGGCAACCATATGTGGAGCATACCTGGAGAGGTGGGTGAACTTGAGTTCGTACTCTTGGACTGACATCGAACCTTGTCTCAAATTCATAAGTTGCTGGGCCTTAGCCTCCGTCAACTCTCTTGGGAAGAACCTGTCCAGAAAAGTTCTGGTAAAACACTCCCAAGTCACAGGAGATGCATTCTCACCCTTGTTTTCCTTGCACTGTGTGAACCATATGTGAGCTACATCCTTAAGCTAGTAGGACACCAACTCTACCATTTCATTTCCAGTCACTTGCATCACTCCAAAGATCTTCTTGACCTCATCAATAAAGTTCTGGGGGTCCTCACCAAATTGCGACCATAGAAACTCAGGAGGATTCATCCTAACAAAATCACGGACCCTAGCTGCCAGTACCACTGATCCACCACTAGCATTTTCCAGAACTTGAACATGTTGATTGTTCAGGTTGGTTACGCTCTAGGCCAAAAGTTGGATATCATTTCAAAACATTGCATTTGAAACCTCATGGTCTGGGACTAGAGGAACTGCGTTAGCATTGTGGGCATTAGCATTCCTAGCATAAGCTCTACGAGGAGGCATGATCTGAAATGCATAATGTCAAGTTAGAAAGAATATCATACCCACGCACGATAAGAATAACAAGAAAGTGAAGATTTTCCTAAAAACACTTTGTAGTCTCCTCCTCATAAGTGTGGCGCGCTTCACAACCATGAAAGGTACTCTACTTAGTGCGGCTTTTCAAACATCCTAGGAAACTTAAACCTACTGCTCTAATACCAAGTTTGTCACACCTCGAGGCTACCACCTTGACGTAAACACGGGACCTAGGATCACGAGTGACCCCGAGCTGGCATATCATAATCATACACAAACAACTGAACCAAAGATACTATGCAGAAGCTTTAAACATGAGATAAACTGAAATTATGGGGAATACCCAATCTAAGTCTGAATATATAAATACTAAGTAAGAGTTTAAGATACTAAACTATAACTCAAATACTAAAGCTCAATCTGTGTATGTCTGAAATAAGCCTCTACTGACTAGAGATACGAAGACATGCCCCCAGCTAACTCTAGTAAAACTGAAACTAAAATGAAAGAATGAAATATAAAGAACATTTCTATCGTTCTCGAAGAATGAGGACTCACCACTGATATTGATAAATATGGATCGAGAACCGATCTACACGTGATCTGAATGCTGAGGACCTGAACCTACATCATGAAAAGATGTAGCGCAGAGTATGCATAAGTACTTGAAAGGTACTGAGCATGCAGGACAGATTAAAGCTGAACAACATATAACTAAACAAAGCATACTGAGCAATGATATAATCTAAATATGATAAAGATACTAAGATTTACTAAATATGAACTAAACTGAATGCAATGACCAAGTACATAACATGCTGAAGTTGAATACTGAAATATTATTGGAACCTGGTCAATGCACTAGAATCTGACTGTGGGATCTACTATTAACCGACATAAAACCACATGATCTAAATATGGAGTCTGATGTATACCCCCCATCGAGAGGACCCAATATACCTTGCCAAGGGTATAGAGGCATGACTGGCGTGATCACTAAATATGATCCCCATATAGGGGACTTATAAACCTATGGGGGCACGTAGTTCTGGTACTATGAGTGTGACTTACCCTAGTCCAACTCGATGTTAAGCCTACTCCCAACTAGAAATGTGTACAATACAACATAACTAAAAAATATTGAATAATACGATATTCTGAAATGCTAACTGAAAATGCAACATTAAATACTACTAATGAAACATTTGAAAACTGAGGCATGTATATTTATTTATCTGTCCTAGCTAGTGTAATTCATGAACTAAACGAATCTACACAACTAGGGTTCTGAATTTCATGCAAGGAACTAAGCAACAATGTTACAAGAACATGCAAATCTGATTAGGAATATTCTATCAGCTAAATCACAACAATTTCTAAAGTTCAAGAAACCCTAGGTCTAGATAATATGAAGGAAATCAAGAATCTGACTGAATTCTAGGGATGTAATGGATGAAAGGAATCTACCAATGAAATCCCACATACCTGGTGACGAATTCCACGAAAAAAATCTTTCGATTTCGAGGATGGAACTGAGGAAAACTTGTTGCATTCTTGAAGAGGGATTGGTCGACTGCTTTCTCTTATTTCCATTCAAATTGGATGAAATTAGGAGAATGAATTGACTAGGGTAAGTTCCGACTAAGTTACTAGGCTTAAAATGACCAAAACGACGTAGTTTAGGGGTTAAACGACGTAGTTTAGGTGTCCAGCGCATAGGGGAAAAGACAAACGACCCTCTCTTAAAATCTATCGAAGCCACCAACAGCCCATAACCGATGGACCATGGACTGACCAACGGTCCATCCTGGTCAGTCTTCATTCGACTTCAGAGAAGGGCTGATGAGGGCAACGATCCCTGGACCACAGCCCGTTGTCTGACCTACGGTCCGTAGGTCCAGCCGTGGGTTGAGACTTAACTGAATTTTCTAGGGATTCTGGGAAAGAGTTGTGGTGGCCAACCACGGACCTTACCTACGGTCCGTAGGTGGCATCCATTGGTGGCGCCTGCAACTTCTGAAAATCTACATTTTGGTCTTTCTAGTATACGGGGTGTTACATTTCAGGAAAACAACAAAATCATTCCAAGCCAAGGAAGGAGTTAGGCAAAGGGATCCCTTATCACCTTTCTTGTTTGTAATAGCCATGGACTATCTCACAAGATCTCTAGAAAGTTTACACGACAACTCTAATTTTCATTACTATCCCAGATGTAAGAAGTAGAAAATAATTCAGCTAAGCTTTGTTGATGACTTAATAATGATCTGTAGGGGAGACATAAAGTTTTTGAGGTGTCTATATAAGTGTTTTTTGTTGTTTTCTAAAGCATCTAGATTGGTGGAAAATGCAGATAAAAGTAATGTGTACTTAGGGGAGTTAGTAAGCTGTCCAAGACCAAATACTGCAGGAATTACAATTTGTGAAGGGAGAATTACCTTTTAGATATTTAGGGGTGCCCTTGAGTACTAAAAGAGTGTCCATAGTTCAATGTGAACCATTGATTGAAAAGGTGCTTAACAATATTACTAGAGGGGTTGCCAAGTTTTTATCCTATGCTGGAAGGGCTCAATTGGTCAAGAGTGTATTGTTTGCCATTCAGATCTAGGGTCTCCAATACTGGCCTTGACAAAAAGATTATTCATGTTGTTGAAAGTATTTGCAGGAGGTTTATATGGATAGGAAATGTTGAAACATCAAAAAAAGCATTGATTGCTTGGGAAGAACTATGTTGGCCAAAGGCATGTGGAGGAATGAACTTCTTTGATGTACAGTCCCAGAACAAAGCTACAATAGGGAAACTATTTTGCAACCTGTGCAAAAAGAAAGATAAACTATGGGTTGAGTAGATCCACAACTACTATGAGTAAGAAGGAATATGGGGCATACAATCCAAACAAGCCTCTTGAGTGGTACAGAAAATACTAAAGACACACAAAGATCTATTGGTTGATAGATGCAATGAACAAGCAGTGTTGAATGTTGAAAACTACTCTATTAAGTAGTTTTATAATAAGATAAGGGGAAGCATGGATAGGGTAGAGTTGAGGAAGTTGGTCTGGACAAACTATGGAGCTCATAAATGGTCGTTCATACTATATCTTGCCATGAGCAGGAGATTATCAACAAAGGTTAGATTGGAAAAATGGGGGATAGTTACTAACTTGACATGTCCACTATGTCAATAGGGGGATGAAGACATTGAACACTTATTCTTTGAATGTTCATTCATTGCAGAGGTGTGGAATAAGACTCTTGCATGGCAAAGGATTCAAAGACCTAGCTTAAGATGGCAAGATTAAATACAATGAGCATTAGCACATATGAAGGGAAAAAAATAGTGTGGCACATGTATATAGAATGACACTGGCAGGAACCATATATTGTTTATGAATGGAATGTAACTACATAATATTTCAGCACAAGCAGAAGGAGACCATCATCAGGCAGATAATACAAAGTGTGTTCATAAGAGGAACCCAGAATGTCATGTTAGGAAGTATGATGCAACAACTTAATAAATATCTCTAGTATCAGTGTTAGAAAGAAAGGATAGTTTCTAGATTGTGATGTATAGCAAAGCTTGGGGTTGCTTGTCCAAGAATGCTAGTTTTTTATGTTTTGTACTGCTCACTTTGGTAAATAAAATCTTACCTACCAAATATAAAGATTTAAAAGAGTGATAAATGACATCATTGGAAGCTCATAGTCAGCTTTTATAGAGTGAAGAAGCATTACTGATAACATTTTGCTTATGTGTGTGCTTGAAGTGAACCTCATTAAATGTATATCTCCTAGATGTGTGCTTAAAGTGAACCTCAAGAAAGCATATGATTCTCTAGAATGGAAATTCCTCAAAACTATGATGTTGGACTTAGGTTTTCTTCATAAATTCACTACATGGGTGTCGGAGTGTGTGTCTGTTGTGTCATATTCTCTTATTATGAATGAGGGCTAACCAAACCTCTTCAATCTAAGAGGGAGTTGAGACAAGGAGATCCCTATGTCCCCTTACCTATTTGTGATTTCTATGGAATATCTAAATAGAGAAATGACACAACTATCTACTAACAAAATGTTCAAATTCCATCCCTGATGCAAGATATTTGGTATGATTCACATGTGTTTTGTTGATGATCTGTTAATGTTTTATAGGGCAGATAAAACTTCTATTAGCTTGTTGCAAGAGACTTTCTAGAAATTCTCTCATGCTTCAAGATTGACAACAAATGCTGACAAAAACTCCATTTATAACTGGAATGAATCAAAATGATAAAGAGGACATTGTACAAATGTTGGGGTTTACTCTAGGAAGCTTACTATTCAGATATTTGGGAGTGTCACTATCTACCAAGAAGCTAACTATCGTGTCTTCCACTAGTTGAAAATATTAACAAGTGAGTTAGACGTTGTCAGCTAAAATGTCGTCTTATGCAGTAAGAAACTAGCTCATAAAATCTATAATTTTTGGCATACAAAGTTATTCGGCTCAAATCTTTTTATTGCCAAAAAAGATAATAAATCTTGTGGAGGTTGTTTGCATATCATTCCTATGGACTGGAACTAGTGAAATGTCTAGGAAGGGTTTAGTAGCTTGGGAGAAAGCGTGCTAATCTGGTTCAGTTGGAGGACGCAATATAATAAACCATCAGTTATGAAACAAAGCTACAATACTAAAGCAATTGTGGGCTATATCTATGAATAAGGACATATTATAGATCAGATGGATGCACTATTAGTATGTCAAGAATAGATATATAGAGCAGATGATCACACCCAAGAATGAATCATGGTTTTATAAGATGATTATTGATAATAGACAAATCCTAATGTGTTAGAGTTTTAGTCAGGGCTCAGAAGACCATGGACCACTGATCAGAGGTGGGAGATTCTGGATAAGAAAAAAATTATGAAACTATACGACCTTTGTACCCTAAGGTCTTCTGGAAGAAGATTACACTTCATAAGAATGTGAATCCATGATATAGATTAAATTTAAGGCTGGTTGTGCAAGGAGGACTGGCTACTATGGAGAGACTTCAAAAAATTGGCATTCAAGTGCCAATGGACTGTATCTTCTGGAAAAGGAGGTAGAAACCATTGAGTATCTATTTTTTAGATTTGATTATAGTAATCAACTATGGTTGATTGATGGGTGGTAGATTTCCACCCATTTAAAGCATTTTTAGCTCAACAATAAGTGTCCTCAGTGCCTATTTATGTTCTATACTAATAAGATATTGAAATTTTGTAGCTACGAAGACTAAAGCACAAGGCAAGTATAAATCTAAGAAAAAAAGGCCAAAAACACCAAAAAGAGTGTAAACCCTTAAGTTGAAGACCGCCTAACATGAAGGGAAGATCACCCAATAAGTCAAACCCCGTCAAATCTAACAGTGCTTGGTGTTAAAACGTTCGGGCAGGTCGGCGAAGAAAGAACATATTGGCGATCTGCCAAATGTGAAAGGGTGAACCTAACTCCATCACCAAAAATGAAAGACTGCCAAGTCAAAAAGAAGGATAAATTAGGTGAACAAGGTATAATCGGTGATCCACCGATAGTAAAAGGCGGATTTCCTCGAGTCACCAATTGGAGTTCAAACACATAAAACCTAAAGCTGAAAAAAATGAGCTAAAGGACTGAATGGCGATTCACTGAACGTGGTATTGAATATCGTTTTGATTTCTGACTATTTTAAGGCTGGAGTTATGATCGGTATACTTTCTTTTAATTTATAATGATTGGCTAAAACCTTAATTTTAGGGGTGTGATTATGGGTTAGGTGTTACTCCCTCCGTCCCATTTTATGTAAGGTAGTTTGACTCGGCACGAAGTTTAAGAAAGAAAGGAAGACTATTAAAACTTGTGGTCCAAAATGAATGATAGAAATTTTTGTGGCTGTAAATCATTTCATTAAGGGTAAAATAGACATTTTATAGTTAAATTGTTACTTAATATAGAAATGTGTCATTTTTTTTGGACAGACTAAAAAGAAAAGTAAGTCACATAAATTGGAATAGAGGGAGTAATTTAATTTAGTGGATATTGTTCTTTGCTCTATTTTATGGCTATTCATCCATTGATTTTGGTTATTTGGACTAAGGTTAAATTAAAGGTTAAGGTGGCCAACTTAATACTACTCTAGATCTTCGATTGATGCTCGAAAGAGATCAATTGAAGTGGTCAAATAACTTGCAATTTAGATTTGATTCTTGTGGTTTCCAAGAGAGATTGTGATTCACTTCTAGTTGCCAAATCAGCTGGAAAGAGAGATTTTACTAAGGTTTTGGATTGATTTGAAATTCACATAGATGAGACAAAAAAAGATTCTATGATATGATGCCTTGAGATCGAAAGAAGATTTGTGTCATTAAATATTACCCAACTCATCCATGGTTGTCTAGCATGATTAAGCAAGCATTTGTTCCCCTATTTGACAATACCAACCCCCACATCCCTAGATAATTTCTTCATTGTTTTAATCCTTGTTTGTAGTTAACTTGCTATAATTGATTCTAAAACTTCCTTGTTAACTTTTGTGGAATCATCCACCCATTTGCTTTAATTTCTTCAACGAATTAGTTGCATTTTAATTTTCCTCTCTAAATTCTTATTATCAAATCACTTTGTGGGATACGACCCCGACTCTTAGTTGGATATTTTTATTGACAATGACGGCTTACTCTTTTAATTAGTTTGAGGATAATATGAGTGTTATAAAAAATGGTGTCACTGCCAGAGAATGGTAGCTAAGAATTCAATTTGTGAAATTAACTTGAGAATTTTTCTAGTTATAGTGGAATACAGTTGTTCTTGGTGTTGTTGTGTCCAAATTTGCAGGTAGAAAAAATGAGTATAGATAGTAGCGACAATGCTAGTCTCAATGGGCTGAACAATGACATTAGTGATAGAGATGATATAAATCTCAATGTCATCGTGAGTTGTGGAGAAATTCAGCTACCCCCTACTTAGGGAAATGCTACATTTATTATAACCGAGACAATGTTGCAATTACTCCATATGAGAGGGATATTTTGTGGTCTTGCCCATGAAGACCCCATGACCATCTCCGATGATTTGTGAATATTTCTAGGTCCTTCACTATTAGGGGTATCACTCAAGAGTCGATTCTTACGACTATTCCCTTTCTTCTTGATGGGTGAAGCAACAAAATGGCTATCTGAATTACCAAAAGATCTTATCACTTTACGAGAGGAACTCACCAAATCTTTTCTTGAAAAGTATTTTCGTCCCTCTAAGATGGTGAAATTGAGAGATGGTATTCAAAAATTCAAGAGGATAGATGGTGAGCTGCTTCAAGAAACATGGTTGCATTTTTTAAGGTTAATATAACAATATCCAAATCATGGTATTTTGGATAAACTGCTACTGCTGCTATATTTTTATCGGAGTCATGATACTTTGAAAAAAAGATTGGTTGATCAACTTGTTAAAGGGGGGAATAGTACGGCAGCCTTTTGACAAAGCTTTAAATCTTATTGGTGAATTGATGAAAGTAAGCCAAGCTTGGTATACAATTCAAGACCAGGTGTTGCCTCCTAAAATAGGTACGACAAAAAAACATGAAGAGAACATAGCTAGGGTGGAAGCACAAATTGATATGTTGCCAAATCATGTGGCACTACATGAAACTTCCAAAGCAAATGCACAATAAGCAAATCCGGAAAGTACCCGAAGCGAAGAGTTGCTAGCCAAAATTCTTAATAAGGTGGAAGGATCCGATTTGATGTTGCAAGAGATGAGGAGTGGTTTCTCATTGTTGATCAGTATAATTACTTCTCATTCATCATCAATTAAGAAACTTGAATAGAAAATGCACCAAATTGTCGTGATGGTGTGTTCATGTTTGAAAGAAGTATCGGCTCATCATATGATTTTCGGTCCAAATGTTGACACCTAAGTGTCGGTGGTGATAGCTCAAAGTTGTAAGATGTTGCACAATGAACCATTGATTGAATAACACAATGGTGAACAAGTGGCTTCCAATTATGAGCCACCCCAGCAAGGAGATGAACCATTGATTGAGAAGGATGATAAAGATCAAAAGGCAACCAATAGTGGCGGTGATATAATGGTTCCAACAACAACAATCCCAATCAAAATAACTCCTTCATTCGGTAAAAGATTGAAAAATAAAGATGATAGTGCCAAATTTTAAGAGTTCTTGGGGTAGTCAAAGATTTGTTATTAAACATCCCGTTTATGGATGTGTTGCTTAAGATGCCCGGTTATACTAAAATCATGAAGGGGCTGGTAACAAAGAAGCAGTTGGTAGAATATAAAACTATTGAGCTTCTCCAAACTTGTAGTGCCATTATGATTAACAATGCTATCATGAAGAAGAATGATACGGGAGATTTTACCACACCATGCACTATTGCAAAGCACACATTCTCCAAGACTTTATGTGACCTTGGGGCGAGCATAAACCTTATGCATTTGACGGTGTTTAATAGACTTGGACTTGAGGAACCTAAGCCTACCAATATGAGGCTATTAATGGTGTATCGATCAATTAAAAGGTTGGTGGGAGTGATTTATGATGTCATTGTAAGAGTGGACAAATTTGTATTTCTAGCTGATTTTGTGATTTTAAATTGTGAGATCGACGTGGAAGTTCCTATCATACTTAGTAGATCATTCTTACCGAAAAGGAATTGTTGATGTTGAAGGAAGAGGATTAAAGTTTCGGGTAAATGAGGGAGAGTTTAATTTTAATATTTTCAAATCGATAAAGTATCCGAGCGACATGTATGTGGTCTCTCATCTAGATCGAATTGATGAAGCCATAGCAAGTATTGAGGAGGTATCTTATAGTGGAGAATCGTTGATTGAAGTATTACTCAATTATGATGAAGAACATATACATGATTATGATGAAGTGGTGGTTGCTCTTGTTGGTGTTCGATCACGTCAAATCCAAAGAAATTAGATATTGATTTTCCCAATCAAAAAGCGCCATCAACCAAGCCATCCATAATAGAACCTCTAAAATTAGAGTTGAAGGTGCTTCCTTCGCGTCTCCGATATATATTCTTGGGAGCTGAAAATACACTACCGCTAATAATTACAAATGACTTGGAATATGGGCAAGTGAATGCATTGATCATTGTTTTGAAAAAGCACAACAAAGCTTTGGGGTGGTATATTACATACATCGTAGGAATTTCTCCGAAAGTTTGCACTTATGAAATTCATTTGACCGAGGGGTGTAAGTGATGAGTGATAGATTTACACTCATTTGAGACCTATCTAGTTCAACAATTAGTGTCCTCCATGCCTATGTTATATCATAATCTTATGATATTCTGATGATTTACATTATGAAGGCTAAGGGACAAGGAAAGGAAAGGACGAATGCCTGGAAGAAAGGCCAAAAACATTGAAAAGAGTAGAAATTACCAACCTGACAAACGCCTAATCGAAAGGGAAAATCGCCCAAACAGGTAAACCTCGCTGAAATAGACATTTTTGGGAGCTCAGGTGTCATAGGCAATGGGCAAAGTAGATTCGTATTGGTGATCCACCGAATTACTAAATGTGAACCCAGTCGCATCACCAAAACAGACCGAAGAGCAAAAGTGAAGGTTATTTTATTCGGCGATTCGTCGATCATGAAGGGAGTGTTCCATCGAGTTCGCTCATTCAAATTCAAACACTAGAAGCTTGAAGCAAGTCAAAGGCAAACTGAACAATACAAACAACAATTAACCTAGTGAGTTTGGCGAGCTCAATTTATGTCACCGAATGGAATGCGAAAGAATCTTTTTGGAAAGTATAAATAGTTTGGAAGAGAGAAAATAGATCTATTTTATCTTTTATCAGCTTTTACTCTAGAAACTCTTAGGGGTGAAAAAGTATTGAGTATTGCTCTTAGTTTGGAGTTTTAAATTTTATAGATTCGTAGATTTATCGACATCTTGCTCTTGTAATTGAAATTAAAGATTGAAATCGAAGTTGGTATTGATTATAATTGTAACACCTCAGATCAAAAGATAAGAAATTTTAGTCTTTCCAAAACTCTGGTGCCAGCACAAACGGAGCCACCGACGGACTGTTGGTGGGACCATGGTCTGTAGGTTCATTCGCCGTTGGAAAGTCCAAAGATTAGTTGAAATGTCTAGTTCCAGTATTTTTTTACAGTACACCAGGATGGTCCGTTGACCTATCCACGAGCCGTAGTTACTGCTCGTAGGTGATTCCTAAACTTAGTGAGATTTTAAAATAAAAAGTTAGAACACACTGTGGAATGTACGGCCCATAGATGGACCCACGGACCAAACATGGGTTCCATCGATGGGTATCCAAAATGGGAAGTCTTTGATTCCACCCAGGCAGACCAGGACAGTCTGTGGTCTAACCACCGGACTGTAGGTCCAGCCGTTAGTGAGTTTCGATAGTTATTTTTGAAGGGGCTTTTGGGTCTTTTCCCAATTGTTTTAACCCAATACTACATCATTTTTCCTTCTACCCAAATCCCTATATAATGATTTTAAGCCCCCAAATCATCCAAACTCAATCCATTCTCTTAAATTTCCAAAAGTTGGTCAAGCTCCTCCTCTCAAATATTTCTCTTTCTAAAGGAAGAAGAAGAAGTCAAGTTAGCGTTTCAAGATCAAGCCTATAATTCACCAAATTGCTTTTGGTCTTTGAACTCCAAGGTATGATAGTATTCACCTATGGCATCCTTTCCTCCATAGGGTCCCTAAATTCTCCAATTATGTAAAGCTAGAATCTCCAATTGAAGTTAGGTTTTTATTCCATGTCATGGGTTCCTTTCAATGTTGATTCAATTGATTGTTTTATGACTTTTTATGCATGAATTGAAGTAATTTCATGTTTTTAAGTTGATTTCCCATGAACCCATGCATAACCCATGTTTTCTAAGTTATCATGATATAATGTGGGACTTGAACTATGAAAGATGAATTTATGAAAATATGCATGTCTTCTCTTTATGAAATCGATGTAAATGAATTTGAAGATGCTTTGACTTTGAAAACATGATGAAGCTTATGAATTATTGAAAAGAATGCATCCTTATGAAAGTATGGTTATGACTCAATTAGCTTATAGATGAAGATATTTATATGTTTTATGAAGTTTGGCCACATGACATGAATGACATATAGATTTTCCCTCAATGCTTTTTGGGCTATTTTCCTAAATCAGGTCTTGGTTAGTATGGTATCCAGATATGCCATCAATGATTATAGATAATGACTTCAAAACTATTTCCATTAGTAGTAGGGCATTTCTAGCATGAAGTGAATGACTATAGGACTTAAAAGCTTTTATGAAAATATCATGGATGGTGAAAGGTTTTATCACGCATGGTCTAAAGAGCTATCCTATGATAAGACAAGTGGCGACTATCCATGTCTCTTAAATATAAGACAAGTTAAGATTAATAACTATTCCGTGGGATTTATGCTTAGCACCGAGTGGACAAGCGGCGACCACCCATGTTTCGTACCTATGTGCCCCCATAGGATAATTGCCTAGATAGACATTAGCTAGTGGAACCACGTAAGCTAGAAGTTCATGGTCTTACCTTGGCAAGTAGGACACCTCTTTTCAGTGTGGGCAGACATTGATTCTATGTTATAGCTCACAGTCTTATATGTCGGTTGAGGCCACTTCCCACAATAATTATGAACTAAGGTTACTTCAAAAAGTATCTCACATGTGTTCAAAGATGATTTTACTTGCATTGATCATGATTACGATTTATATTTTCTAACTCTCATATCTTATGTTTTCACTTGGTGTTTGCATATCACGAAAATGTCCTTTTAGAATGATTTCGTAACTTTTATGCATTGCTATCATACTTGGTACATATTTGTACTAACGCATACTCTTGCACATTGTTTTACTAATGTAGGGTCCAACATTCCTATCCTACATCTTCGTGACTAGGGATCTATTAGTAGAAGATTGAAGATTGGTGAGTCCTCATGTTTCGAGGACCAAGTCTTTACTTCATTATGTCTTTATATTTCACTTTTGAACTTAATGTACGGGTTACATCCCAAGCACTTCTTATGTATTAGATGGATTTGAGACATTTGTTCGATTTTTGTTTTGTTTTATAAAACTCTATGTTTCGAAATTGTCTTTTAAAATCTCTTGATTTTATATTATCGTGTATGATGTATGCTAAGTGGCTTGTATAGGGCCTCTCGGGGTCTTGTACACCATGTCAGATCTAGGGTATACTTTGGGTTGTGACAATAATCGCTTAATTTCATCACATTCATGATTGTTATCAGAATAGGTATAATTTTTGCAATTTTTGTGATGGGTGGCTAAAACCCAAACATCCAGGGGTGTGATTATGGGGTTGGGTGTTGATTAAACTTAGTGGGTATCTTGTATTTCTCTGTTTTATTGCTTTCTATCATGGATTTGATTTGTTAGCATATGAATAATTTAGAGGTTAAGGTGGACAACTTAATCCTATCTCAGATCTTAAATTGGTGCTAGAAAGAGACCAATTTGAGTGGATAATTAGCTCAATGTTTGCAATCTAGCTTAATCTAGTTGTAAAAGCAAAGTAAATTGTAAGCCACATAAATGAGACTGAAAATACATTTTATGAACTAAGATTATGAGATCAAAAGAGGATTAGCATTATTGAAGATGACTCAGCTAATCCATGATCGTTTAGCTTTGTTTAGCAATACAATTTCACCCCTATGTGACATCGATTTCCGACCCCCACACCCCTAAAATTGACTCAATTAGTTTAAACTCTATTTGGTTCAGCTCATTGCTTATTGTTTATCTTGAAATAAATTGATTAAATTTAGTGAAATAATCCACCCGGTTGCCTCAATTTACTACGATAGATTAGTCACATTTTAATTCTCTTCTTGAATTCTTACCTTCACAATACTCCTTGTGGGATTCAACCCTGACTCTTAGTTGGGTAATTTTTATTAACAACAATCGCTTACTCTTTGGATTTATTTTAGAGAGTCGTTTGAGCATTATCAAAAATGTGTCATTGCCAGGGAGTAGTAGCTAAGAATTCAATTTGAGAAATAGTTTGTGTACTGATTTGCTTGTAGTCGAACAAACTTACTCTTGGTTTTATTGTGTGACCTATTGATCAGTGAAACAATGAATGCAAATAGTAGTGAAAATTCTAGTTGCCAAGGGCAAGATAATGAAGTTAGAAGGAGGGATGAGGTGAATCCTAATGTCACCAAGGAGGTTGGAGCAATTCGATTACCACATGTTCAAAACAATATTACCTTTACCATAATCGAACCAATGTTGCAGCTAATCAAAATGAGAGGATTGTTCAGAGGTCTTGAACATGAAAATCCTAATGATCATCTCCGACAGTTTGTGAATATGTGTGGACCTTTTGTGGTTGAGGGCATTTCACAAGAATCGATGCGACTAAGATTATTTCATTTTCCTTGATGGGGAAGGTTACAAGGTGGTTGATTGAGTTGTCATCAAATTTATTTTCTCATGGGAAGAGTTGATTGAAGCATTTCTTGAAAGATTCTTTCCCCCTTCTAAAGTGATGAAATTGAGGAATGATATTCAAAATTTCAAAACAGTGAATGGGAACCCGTAAATGAAGTGTGGTTGTGTTTTAAATGAGTTTTGCTACAATACCCAAACCATAATTTTTTGGAAAAACTATTGTTTTAATACTTCTACCAGAGTCTTGATGCGGTAAATAACGGGTTGGCCAACCATCTTATTCATAGAGGTATCGTTACACAACCATTTGTGGTGGCTTCAATATTGATTGATGAAATGAAAAAAATCAATCAAGCTTAGTACACTAATAAAGATCATGTATCACTCCCACACTTGGGAATATTTAAAGAGTAAGAGGACAAAAATTGGGAGTGTGACAAGAGCATTGCTAAATTGACTGCCCAACTTGATATATTGTCCAAACATGTCATTGGAAGTCGAGCAAATTTAGTAAATGACATATCCCGGAATGTGTATGATGAGAGGCTTCACTCAAGGGCTGACAAATTGGAGGGTTTTCAGTTAAGCTATCCATGGCTTGCCAAAAATCAAGGTTGGATCAAACATAGTGAGAGAAGTTAAGATGGAAATAAATGCGAAGATGACAAGTATACGTCAGTTCATGGCTTGCATGTCCCGGTGAACACTCCGACCGAGGATTCGCTAAACAAAATTCTTGATAAAGTTGAAGGGTCCGATATGATTTTATAAGAAATAAAGAGTGACATTTCAGCATTGTCTACTACCATGATCTCACACTCATCATCCATTAAGTTTCTCGAAGAAAATATGGTTCAGTTGGCTTCCCTTGTATACTTAAGTCCCAATGAAGATTTGGTGGCCCATGTGAATGAAAATCCAATGAATTCTATCCAAGTGTCAGACATTGTCACCCGAAGCAGAAAGCTATTGAAAGAAATAAAAAGGCCGGACAATGTAGTTGCCAAAAAGATGGTTGCCGATAATGAACCACCTAAGGGGAAGGGCCAGACATAAACAAAAGAAGTTGAATGTGAGCCTATGTCAAATGTGAAGGAGAATGATATTTCTGTCCCGACCATGTATCCCAAATCGAAATAACTCCTTATTTTCCTCAACTATTGAGGAAGAAAGATGATAACGCAAAGTTCCAAAAATTCTTGGGGATAGTGAGGACTTGAAAGTGAATATCCCTTTGGTGGATGCATTAACCAAAATGTCGGGTTATGCAAAATATATGAAAGAATTGATGACAAAGAAGAGGATGATAATTTGTGAAACAATTGAAATACCACAAATTTGTGGTGCAGTTATGAACTAGGGTGTTCGTGGCTCGGTTTGGATCGGTTATTGATTAAAACCAAAACCAAACCAATCTAGTTAGTTTTTTAAATTTTTAAAACCAAACCAAACCAAACGAAAATAATAACCGTCAGTTTGGTTATTGTTGGTAAGATTTGGTTCAGTTTGGTTCAATTTTTCTGGTTTATTCGATTTGAAAGTAATATTATTTTTGAGGACGTACATATCTCGATAGACACAAACACCTAGTACATGAACAATCCACAAAAAAGCTATTGTCAGTTCAATTAAGCACTAGAGTTATCATTACATGAACAAAGTGATTAAATTAAGAGAACGTGTGACTATTTTATGTGAAGTAGGGTAGGTAATTAAAGACTAATATGGATTTTGATGGACTTGGACTTAGGATTGTTATAGTTGGGCTAAAGTGTTAGGCTTAAGAAAATGGTAAAGTTAAAGACTTATGTTAATTAAAGTTTAACAAAATATTTATATTTTATTTATGAATAATATATAAATAATTATAAAATTTATATATCTAATTTATCGGTTTGGTTTGGCTATTTTTGCGGTTAGTTTTTAGTAAAACCAAAACCAAACTAGATTGTATCAGTTTTCAAAATTTAAAACCAAACCAAACATCGGTTTTTTTAATCGGTTTGGTTTGGATTGCGGTTCGATTTGGTTTTTTACCCATAACCATGAACAATCCAAGTTATAACAAAGAATGCAATCCTCAAGAAATATAATCCAAGGGATTTCACTATTCCATGTACCATTGGTGCATGCATGATGAGTCCACTATTTGGACTCATTTAGGGATTAATTTTAATAGATTTACTGTCCTCGAATGCATATTTTGTCTCAATAACTGATGTAAATCCTTGAATTTCAGGTATTTGGACGTAGGGACAAAGCATGCACACTACTGAGCAAAAAGGAACAAGGCAGCTGAAAGAACGAAGAAAAGAAGGTCTGAGGATCGCCTAAGCCATTGGGCGAGTCGCTGAATGGCCTTGGTCTCACCTAATGTTCCAGTGTGCCAAGCCCTGAAGGAGAAAATCAAGTCGGCGATAGAAAAGAGCAGTCGGCGAGTCGCCAAACAGTTCCGCGATGCAGTTCCTTATCACCCAAAGTTCCAGGACCTCAAGGATGTTGATGGCAAAAGCAAAAAGTTAATTCAAATGACCAAAGGGCGGATTGCCAAGTGGATCGGTGATCCCGACTAACTGTGCCAACTAAAACTTCGCATCACACTTTTTAACAACTATAAATACTTGTTTAAATTTTTAGCTTAGTATCAGATTTTGCAGGGAATCATATTATTATTCAGTTTTTGAAGATTAGAACTGAGAACTGAGTTTGAGAGACATTTTTCCTTAGCTTTGAAGATTTGAAGATTTCCATTTCTAAGAAATTGGAAGTGGGTATTGAAGATTCTTCATCTTAGACGATTGTAAAGATAATATTAATCGTACTCAGTTGATGGAAACGCATTTCGGTATCGATTTCTATCTTTTTACTATGTCAAGCTAAAACCCAATTCTTGGGGTGTGATTATGTTATTATGGGTTGAATTAACTGATGGGTATTGCTAATTGATAGTCTATTTGCTGTTTAAAAGTAATTTCGTTCAGTAATTGTGGTTGAATTTAATGGTTTGTAGTTGCAAATACAATCCTAACTTCGTGCTTTTGGCTTGCAAGAGAGAGAGGTTTTAAAACCAAAATTGTTGAATCGATGGTCTGTGGGTATTGGGTTGTCATGGGTTCAGCTCAAAAGAGTGAACCCTAAACCCTTTTCCACAAATTCATCTCGAGAGAGTGAATGGACTAAAGCGAAGGTTATGCTTCATTGTCGCTTATTGGTGTTCGAGAAAAACCAATTCGATTCGGGGTAAATTGTTCTAGAGAAAGTTTACCCCCACTAAAGTCTAGCTTATTCACTGATTTGCAGCGGTTTACTATTAAATGCAATTACCCGGTTGTTTGCCTTAGCCCATAATCCCATCACATCCCAAGAATCCCGTCTCCATATTCATATTTTCCTATTAATTGTTGTTTTTAGTTTCTTGTTGACTAAAACCCCCTTTTGATATTTGACACTTTCGGTCCTTCTGACCCGGCCCTCCAGTCCAAAAGGGTTCAAATTACCGCCTATGTCAGCTCAACCTGCTTTCTCCAACAACGAATTCGAAAGTAAGCCAAATATTATAGACATCTATCATACTCGATGTAAGTGTCAACCCTTAGTTTATCATGTTTTTCTTCATAAATGTTTTTAGCTATAATTGACTTGAGCATATTTATGCTTTTCTATTGATTCTTGAGTATGAACCACTCTCTTGGGACTCGACCCCAACTCACTAGTTGGGTTATATTACTACTCACGATCGTTGGCACTTGAACTGGAAGTAGTGTCCTGATACGTGAAATCAATGCAAACATGCAAGAGCCTTGGCAATCTTGGTGCAAGTATAAATCTAATGACATTTATAATTCTTAATTAGCTTGGGCTTGATGAACCACAACCGAATAATGTAAGACTCTTGATGGTCGATCGTTCAATAAAGAGGTCAGTTGTTGTGGTCTATGATGTTTTGGTAAAGGTAGACAAGTTTGTGTTTCCCACTAATTTTATAGTGTTGGATATCGAGATTGATATTGATATGCCAATCATCCTTGGTAGATCATTCTTGGCCATAGATTGATGCAGAAGGAGGTGAGTTGAAGTTTTGAGTCAATGATGAAGAAATTAGCTTCAATATTCATAAATCAATTAAGTATCCAAGTGATATGCACGTTGTGTCTTAGATCAAATCGACAAGACTCTAGTATTGGGGAAGTCACATATAGAGGGGAGTCGATGGTAGCTGTGTTACTTAATTATGATCAAGTCCATGTCAGATTCTATCGGTGATTCATAAAATATTTCTGTAAGGTTGTTATTCTCTTGTGCAGGTTGCTTGAAAAGGAGAATGTGTTTGATTTTGATGTAGGTTGCAAGAAGGCATTTTTGAGCTTGCAAGAAAAACTTATTTCATCCACTATCATAATTGCACCAGATTGGAGTCTTCCCTTTGAAATGATGAGTGATGCAAGTGGAGTGGCACTTGCCACTATTTTTGGACAGCATAAGAATAAATTATTTCACCCAATTTACTATGCTAGCAAGAAATAAAATTGTGCTAAAAAAATTACACAGTGACGGAGTAAGAATTACTCGTTGTTATGTATGGCTTTGAGAAATTTATAGTGTATTTGTTGGGTACAAAAGTTGTGGTGCACACTGATCATGCAGCCCTCGGGTACTTAATGGCAAAGAGGGAAACTAAGCCACGATTGATTAGACAGGGACTCCTCCTTCAATAATTTGACTATGAGGTAAAATATAGGAAGGGGTGTGAAAATCAAGAGGTTGATCAGTTATAGAGGATAGACTCGGGTGTTGCTATGGCAGATGAACTTGATATTGAATATGCTTTTCTCCATGAATTGGTAATGCAGGTATCCTACACTTAAATGTCATGGTATGCCGATTACATAAAGTTTATTGTGTGTGGATTGCTACCCGAAGGATTAAAGAGCCATCAAAAGAAGAAATTCTTATTTGAGGTCAAGAAGTAAGTTTGTGATGAACCATATCTTTTCAGGGAATGCACCGATCATATTATCAGGCGTTGCATTTGTGAGGTCGAGATAAATGATATACTGAAAGCTTGCCATGCATCACCTTTAGGTAGACACCATAAAGGGATCTGAACTGCCTCAAAAGTGTTGTAATGTGGTTATTATTGGCTAACATTACATCAAGATGCACATATTTTTGTAAGAGATGTGTGCATGTCAAATGTTGGAGAGTATTTCAAGAAGACCTCTTTAACAAATTCTTGAGGTGGAACGTTTTGATGTGTGGGGGATTGACTTCATGGGTCCATTTGTTAGCTCTTTTGGTAACAAATATATCTTGGTAGCAGTTGATTATGTTTCAAAATGGGTAGAAGCGGTGGCTTTACCCAACAACGAAAGATGAAGTGTCACTAGGTTTCTAAAGAAGTACATCTTCACAAGGTTTGGTACACCAAGGGCTATTATAAGTGATAGCAGTTCTCATTTCTATAATTGTCAATTTTAAGCCCTTTTGCCTAAGTATGGGGTGAAGCACAAGGTTGCCACACTATATCACTCGTAAATAAGTGGACAAGTTGAGGTGTCCAACAGAGAAATCAAGAACATATTAGCAAAAATGGTGAACATCAACCGCACTGATTGGTCCAGCAAGCTTAATGATGCACTTTAGGACTATCGAACAACTTTCAAGTCTCCAATAGGCATGTCTCCTTGCCAACTTGTGTTTGGAAAAGCCTGTCACTTACCTATTGAACTGGAGCACAAAGCTTCATGGGCATTAAAAAGGGTAAACATACATTAGGAGATGGCTTCGAAGAATCGTGTTAACCAACTGCTTGGATGAGTTCCTCTTGAAGTCTTATGAGAGTTTTGCACTTTACAAAAAGAAGGTGAAATGATGGCATGACGCTAAAATCCTTACACCGGGAGTTTCGTGTAGGTGAGCAATTATTACTCTTCCATTCTAGGTTGAAACTCTTCTCGGGAAAACTGAAGTCAAAATGGACAGGCCCATACAAGGTGACTAGAGTATATGGCGATGGGCGATTGAAGATGCTAAAGGCATTAGGTTCAAGGTCAATCGCCAAAGGTCGAAAATCTATTTTGGGGAAGGGCGTGATGTGAAAGTTATTGAAGTGGTGTATTTAGATGATGCGTAAGAGCATGTCTACGTCGCGCCACGACATTAAATTAAGTTCTTCTTGGGAGGCAACTCAAGTATTAGTTGATTTCAATAATGTATGTCACTTGTACATGAAGGAGAGGATTATTAGGATTTCTAAGATACTCTTCAGCGATTTTCCCTTTCAAATGGGTGAACCAGTTCTGAGTTTGCCCTTAGAATGGTGCGAGGGCTGAAGGTTCTGTCAACTTCGGCAGAGTGCAAAAATAATGGACGATCTGTCGATCACTCTTGGCGAGCCTGACTCAGCTTATGTTCTTAGGATGAATTTCTAAGAAAGTGCACTATCACGTTGGGCGATCTGTGACATATTTCAGCGATTAGTCGATCACTCTTGGCGATCATCATTGCGTTCGCCAATCGAGGTACGAAGTTTCATGGTTGCTATAGGCACCCTTTTTGTCTCTCTATCAATTGCCTTGTAAATTTTTAGAGATGTGAAATGATTGAGATTTCTTGGGAATTCATTGTTAATATTCGAGGATCGATAGTGAATGGCATTGTAGTGCTTAACCCTTGTCAATTTGGTTGATTTAATATTTCCCTTTTTGTCTCTCTATCAATTGCTCCCTATCAATTGCCTTGTAAATTTTTAGAGTTGTAAAATTATTGAGATTGCTTGGGAATTCACTGTTAATATTCAAGGATCGATTTTGTAGAATATTGATGTCTTGGATAGTGCTCATGTTGAGAAATGTGTTTTGTGTTGGTGATTGCAAGAAGAAATTGGTGTGGCTTTACATTTGAATTAACTTTTTGATTCTTATGTTGACTAGTTGAATATTGATGGAACCTTGCAATGAACATCGCACAACAACTTCTTTGATTTTGCAAAGTTATGCTAAATGATTGTGTTTGAAGTGTCATCTATGGTGAAATCCTACTTGAAAGCATGTGGGTTGAGTCCTCAAATTTACGTTGTTAGTATAATTGTATAGCCTTGGTGAATGTAAGAAATGATCTTGGACATGAATTTTAAGAGGGAACACAATTATTCATACTTTTTGTGACTACCTAATGAAGGTGTGCAACCATATTGGCACCATTTGAGCCTAATTTGTATGTTTTCAACCTTGTTAAAACCTCTTGAGTCAAATATGTCTCTAACTTCTCACCCATAAATCCTTTTCTAAGCATTGGTTTGTCTAGACAACAAACTTAGGCCAAAAATCTAAGTTGGGGTGTGGAAAGAAAGGGGGAGAGAAAATCAAGAGAAAAGTGAGACTCGACCTTGAAGTTTGTTGCAAAAAGAAGGAAACTCTCCTTATAAAAAACTAAAATTTGAATTGAAAATTAAATGAAAAACAAGAAGGTTGTGAAGAAATAAAAGGGGTGTCCAATGAAGTGAGTAAATTTTGAGGTTTGAGTTTCCAAGTGAAAGGAATGAAAATAACTTAAGAAGAGGTAAATATGAGTACAACAATGCTTTGAAAAGGTGAAGTCACTGAGCCAAACTGATCATACGTTTACTCTCAACCCCATTACAAGTCTTAAAAAGCCCTTGAGATCTTGCATAACTAGGTTGTGTGATGATTGGAAAATATGGGTAAACCTATGGGGTGAAGCTTGCATGTATTTCTCTTTAGGAGAGTGAGAGCTTTATTGATTCCTAACCTCTTTTTTATATGGTTTGTGAGAGCATGGAATCCGTTTTTTATATGAGAGCACTTAAATACTTTTGTTCAAGCATGGTTTCACATTATTAGAAAGCATGTGTGAGCTTAAACTTATATTGATTCCGGTTAGTCATCATTTTAAGATTCTTGATTATGATTGAGTTATGTCATATACTTGTTAGTAGTCTTGTGGTGAAACTTGCATGTTAGCTCACATTGAGAACTGTTGAAGACACTCTTGTTGAAATAATTATTCTTGATTTACTTGAGGACAAGCAAAAGTTTAAGTTTGAGGTACTGATGAGTGGTATATTTTCATCCATGTGAGGCCTTTTTAGTTCAAAAATGAGTGTCCTCAATGCCTATTTATTTCCTATACTAATGAGATGTTGATATTTTGTAGCTATGAAGGCTAAATAACTAGGCAAGGATAAATCTAAGAAAAATAGGTCAAAACACCAAAAGGAATGTAAACCCCTAAGTTGAAGATCGCCTAATATGAAGGGCAGATCGCCCAAAAAGTTGAACCCCATCGAATCTGACATTGATTAGTGTTAAAACATTCGGGCAGGTCATCAAAGAAAGAATATATTGGCGATGCGCCAAAGTTTGAAGGGCGAATCTAACTCCATCGCCGAAAGTGATAGATTGCCAAGTAAAAAAGAAGGCTAAATTAGGTGAATAAGGTGATAATCATCTATCCACTGATAGTAAAAGGCGGACTACGTCGAGTTCGCCAACTAGGCTCCAAACACCTGAAGGCTAAAGCTGAAAAAGGGTGAGCTAAAGAACTGAATAGTGATTCGCCGAATGTGCTAGCGAGCCCGACTAATGTCACCAAGTGGGACATGGAAGGCAATTTGAATTAGTTTTTGAAAAAGTATAAATAACTCTTAGGAGAGAGTAAATGAATCCCTTTTGAATCATTCTAAATTTTTTTTCATATTGAAAAAGTAGTTTTCCTTTAACTTTTGGGGTTGGAACAACTTTGTCATTGACAATTATGAGTTGAATTCAAAGTGGGTATTGAAGATTGTTGCTGATTTCCAATTATTTTATGGTTGGAGTCATGATCGGTATACTTTCTTTTACTGTTAGAATGTTTGGCTAAAACCCTAATTCTAGGAGTGTGATTATGGAGTTGGGTGTTGATTTAATTTAGTGGGTATTGTGCTTTGCTTTATGGTTGTTCATCCATGGACTTGGATTATTTGGTATGAGGTTAATTTAGGGATTAAGGTGGCCAACTTAATCCTAGTATAGATCTTCGATTTATGCTCGAAAGAAATCAATTGAAGTGGTTAAATAACTTGATACTTGCAATTTAGATTTGATTTTTGTGGTTTTCTCGAAAAAAAGATTGTGATTCACTTCTAGTTGCCAAATCTGCTCGAGATAGATATTTTAGTAAGTTTTTGGGTTGATTTGAAATTCACGTGGATAAGATCGAAAGGAAATTCTATGATATAATGCCTTGAGATCAAAAGAAGATTTGTGTCATTAAAGATCCTCCCCTCCACACCAATCACGAGTTTTTCTCTATTCCTCTCGTATATCGTCGTAATGCCCTTAATGCTAGGTTTTGAAAAAGACTTTTCATGTCATTCTCATTTAGGTCCGATTCGAATCCCTCTGTTGTTTCCTTATCCTTCCGCACCTTTTCCTCGAAATATCCATGGTTGTCTAGCATGATTGAGCAAGCATTTGTACCCCTATTTGACATCAATACCAACCCCCACATCCTTACATTGTTTCTTCATTGTTTTAATCCATGTTTGTAGTTAACTGCCTATAATTGATTCTAAAACTTCTTTGTTAAATTTGGTGGAATCATCCACTCATTTGCTTTAATTGCTACAATGAATTAATTGCATTTTAATTTCCTCTCTAAATTTTTGTGATAAAATCACTTCTTGTGGGATACGACCCTGACACTTAGTTGGATATTTTTATTGACAATGACCGCTTACTATTTAATTATTTTTAGGGTAATTTGAGAACTATCACCGAGGCTACTTGCATGACTTGGGGAACAAAGAACTATTTGGACATGGCACTAGGAGATGGACTGGATATGCAAAAATGCAAGGAGGAAGAATGGAGCTACAGATATAATTTGTTGCACTTTTACTTGATGATTTATGAGATATGGAAAAATAGAAACTACATGAGGTTTCAGCATGGAGGAGGTGAGATTAACCAGACTTGCAAAGACATTCACTGCAAATCCATATCAAAGACATAAACATTGCATGATGGTAAGGTACATTGAGGTTCTTAAACTATTACCCCTGGTTTGTAATGATTCGGTTTTGATTAATAAAGAGAAATTTGTTTAATAAAAAAAAAAGCATACTTCAGTTTTGAGAAAACACAGTCTTGTATTTTTCAGAAAAGTATAGTCAAGTTTTAAAGTAAAGTTAAGTTCAAATTAATTTAGTTTTAAAGAAGTATTGAACATAGACTCAGCGTATCAAATTATCAGGTTTTTTTCTAAAGTGGGATACTTTCTCTAAAGTGGAATATCTTTATATTTATTAAGCATAAGGCATAATTTTGAGAATAGTATTGAGCACCGAGTTGAATAAGAGTTCAGATAATTCAAATTTCAAATCTGCACCATCAACATAGGATATAATGTGTCATTGTCTTAGATGACTCCTCAAAAAGCCCCTCAGGGGTTGCCCTGCTGGCAATTGACTTGAGCCTTGGGGTTTGCTCCCTTTCAAGGTCTCAAGTTCGAAACCCACTAGGTGCAAACAATTTCTGAGGGCCATCGGACTGGGTAAAACCTGAATTAACCGTGGTGCACTTGCGGGAAACTCCTTGCCGAGGGCCTGTGCACCCCCGGGATTAGTCGGGGCTCAAAGAGACTCGGACACCCGGTGCAAAAAAAAAAAAAAAAAAAAAAAGCCCCTAGTAAGGGCTTAGAGAATGAGTCCATAGTTAATTTTGTCCTTTATTCTGGCAAGGTACTGGATGACTCTGACAACATGGACAAGATGTTGTATCATCACAAGGTTCATATAATGGTTGTCAGATAGAGAAACTCTCCAGCACAAGAAATTATATTATTTTAGGTATTTTCTATTATTCATATTTTTAGTCATAGAGTTTTGTTTTAAAGTATACATATATACATTACTATTCAGTTTATTTTGTTTCAGTCTATCTTCAGAGTAATTCATTTAGTTAAGTATGTTTAGATTTAGCCAGGTGTTTTACATACCGTACATTTCATGTATTGACGTCATTCGAAGCTGCATCTTTTAATAATGCAGATTCAGGTACTCCCTCTATCTCTAATTACTTGTCCCTTTTTACTTGTCCATTTTGACAAATCAAGAAAGGACAAAAAAAATACCTATTATTACCCTCAATTAATTATTTTGAAAAAGGTAGAACTTCTTGAAAATCTTAAATTTTTTTATTCATCGACTTAATAATTAATAGGGACAAAATGATAAACTCACTATGTCAATCATCGTTTTCTTAATAGATGTGTCAATTCAAAAGTGGACAAGTAATTAGAGATAGAGGGAATATTTAGAATCGAGAACAGATGTATCAACAAAATCACTTTCATCCAGTTTTGGTGAGACCTCCTAGCTATCATAGGGCTCCAGTTTATTCAGAGTATAAATAGTGATTAGATGTTGTTAGTAGAATATTCAAGTAGTCTAGGGTGTTGTCCAGGTAACATGTTTTCAGTATGTTAGAGGCTTTATAGACGAGTAAGTTGAGTCTTCTCATTAGTTGTTTTTATCAACATCTCTTATTTAAGATTTATTACTTATAAGTGACTGAAGTTATTTTCTATAGCAATTGCATGTCCATATTTAAACAACTTCCACATATTTGTTCTTTCTTCAATTTAGTAGTAAGTCAGGTCAAGAGTTTTCTTGGGACCAGAAATATTCTGAGTATCAACCACGTTTAAGGTGTAGGCTTAGATTGTGAGAAGTTCAAGGACAAAACTAGTAAAACATTTGCTTGAGGCCCAAAAATATTAATGGTGAGTTTAATAATTTTAATTTCACTTAAAACTATTTTGATGTGAAATAAATTTTCATTAAACCAATCGTCTGTCTCAATTAAACCCTGCCGCCGTCCTATTTTTTATCTAAAATCTATGGTTGGGGCGGCCGTTGGCTAGCCTTCGGGGGAGGCAGGTCAGCAGACTTATGCTAGCTTCCTACGATCATCAACGGAGGAAAGGAGACCCGTATCACTAAAACCTCTAACGTATCTCCACGGAGAGCCACGAGTCAGATGGGATCAATTGGAGGTGGAGCAGATGATAGTGAACGAGAATCTTCAATATGTTGTTGTTGGGAAGTTCTCACATGGATGGCCTGACATTCAAGAACTACGCAAGTTAATACCTAAACAATGTGAACTGAAGAGAGAGTTCAATATAGGATTGTTGGCGAACAGATATGTCCTGATTAAGGCGACATTAATGGAGGATTACATCAATCTGTTGTCAAAACAGATATTTTACATAGCCCAACAAAATTGGTCATACCCAATGAGAACATTGAAATGGGATCCGATGTTTGACCCGGAGGAAGAAACATCTACTGCTATAGCATGGATCTCTTTTCCATCTCTTCCACCAAACTTCTTTGGCAATGAGACATTATTTTCTATGGCAGCAGTAGTCGGAAAGCCGCTACAGGTGGATATGGCGACGAAAAATCAAACCAGACTGAGTTGTGCCCGTGTAAAGGTGGAGGTGGATTTACTAAGTGAATTGCCAAAGAGAATAAGTATAGGCATGAGACAGCCCAACGGAGATGTGCATGAAAAGTGGATCAAGATTAAGTATGATTACATGCCCAAATATTGTACAACGTGCATGATACAGGGACATGATGAGCAACAATGTTATGTTAATCATCCAGATTTACACCAATATGCTAGACAAAAGGAAAAAAACTATGGAAATAGGTGAGAACAAGGCGAAAGAGGGGACAGAACTAGGGGGCACAGAGGAGAAAAGGGAAAGTGTGGGGATAGAAAGAAGAGTGGAAGGCTATAACGACAAATTCCAAGAGAAATGGCAAGAAAAAAGGGGTCATGTGAAGAAGAAGACAAATTAGGTCTGGAACAAAGTGGGGTCACAACCACAAACAAATATGATGCACTTCAGGAGAAGGATGAAGAATACGTGGATACGGAACAACAGGAGAACATAGTGGAATAGGTTGGAATCACAAAACAATGGGTGAATGAGACTTTTTATGAAACATCCAAAAAGCTAGCAAAGGAGGACAATCAGAATCGGGGAAATCACAAGGAGGGGAATGAGAGGAATACAATAATAGAGGTTGGGGTAGAAATAGATACAGAATCTCAAGAGGTACGGATCACTGATGGGCCAACGAAGGAACAAACACATCACCAAGGTGACAATGGGCAAGGAATTCGGGACACTTTAGATATGCAGATGGTGGTGGTAGGGACCCCCATACAACATACCCCAGGCAGGATAGAATTAGCTAATTTTCGGAATGAACACTCGCAGGAAGTAGATGAGGATGAGGGGCTGAATGAGAACATAAATTACATCAGCAGAGTAGGGGATTTATGGCCAAGACATGTGGACAGTTTGAAGAAGGGCATCAGAAAAGGAAAATCCATTATACCATTGTAAGTCAGAACAAGGAGCAATAAGGAAAGCATAATAGCCATTGATCAATGATAGACAAGCTAATATTCTGGAACACAAGATCAGTTAACACTTAGAAGTCTTTTAAGCAATTAATTTATCTCAATCGGAGACATCATTACAAATACATAGCAATAATGGAACCTTTTAGGGATCCAAGTGAATTGGAACAATATAGAAGACAGTTAGGCCATAAAAAAGCCTTGGCAAACAGTGCGGGTAAAATCTGGATTTTTTGGGATGAAGACTATGATGGTCAAGTTATTTTGGATTCCTCTCAACAACTTACGATTAAGTTGTCTAGATACAACACATGGGTGATGGTTACAGTTGTATATGCAAAGTGTACTACTTTGGAGAGAGGGGATTTATGGGATGATTTGCAGAACCTGGCGGAAGAGATTGACAGGCCATGGATTATAGGAGGAGATTTCAACGTAATACTCAAGGAAGAAGAAAAATGGGGTGGGTTAGCCTTTACACAATCGGAGGCAATAGACTTTACCCAATGTATTAGCAATTGCGCGGTGTCAGAACTAAAATTCCATGGAAGTAACTACACATGGTGGAATGGAAGAATTGAAGAGGAATGCATCTTCAAAAGGCTAGTTAGAGTATTGGTGAACCAAGAGTTTGTAGATTTGTACCCTTCAAGTGAAATTCATCATCTGGTGCGATAGGGGTCAAACCATGCCCCATTACACATGACGTGTAACACTGCAGAGGAGCCACACATCAAATCATTTAGATTTCTTAATTTCTGGACTAAACATAAGGATTTTAAAGAGGTGGTCAGACTACACTGGAGTTCATCAATTGAAGGGAGCCCGTTTGCAGTATTTCAAGATAAATTGAAAATACCAAGAAGGCCTTAGCAGGATGGAGTAAAGCTACGTTTGGAGATATCTTTAAACAAATTGCTACACTGGAGGACATGATTAGAGTGAAAGAAATGCAATTAGAGAACCAACCATCTTCCTCAAACATAAGTGAATTAAGCAAGGTAGAGGCTGAATTGAGGAAATATTTAAATATCGAGGAGGAATACTAAAGCAAAAGGCAGGCATGCGATGGTTTAGTGATGGGATAGAAATACTAAATTCTTTCACTCATATGTTAGAGGGAGAAGGAGAAAACTTCATCTGACACAGATCAAGGATGTTAGAGGGAAAAAAGTTTCAACTAATCAACAAATGGGAGAGGTGGCTATAGAATACTTCAGGGATCAATTTTCAGAAGAGGAAAGAAACATGGATTTTGGTATGCTTCAACAGATTCCCAAGCTGATCAATGATGAGCAGAATGACGAGATGCTTAAACTTCTGAGTCTAGACGAAGTGAAAGGGGTGGTCCTTATGATGAATGGGGATAGTGCTGGTGGACCAGACGGCTTTTTAGGGATGTTCTTTCAAAACTGTTGGGACATCGTCGGAGAGGATTTAACAAGGTTAGTAAGAGCTTTCTTTTGTGGGAAGGAGTTGCCCAGATATATAACTCATACTAACTTAATTATAATCCCAAAGAAGGAGAATGTGCAAGAATTTAAAGATATGAGACCCATAAGTCTGAGTAACTTTACAAATAAGGTAATCTCAACAATGATTCATGAGAGGATTGTAGGGATCCTTCCGAGTATTATCTCCCCCAATCGATCCGGTTTCGTGAAGGGCAGGAGCATCATAGAAAATGTATTATTGGCTCAAAAAATAATAAGGGATATCCATATAAGAAATAAATAGGTCAATGTGGTGGTAAAATAGGACATGGCAAAGGCGTATGACAGAGTAGGGTGGATTTTCTTAACCAAAGTGTTAAGGAAGTTTGGATTTTCGGAAGTGATGATAGATATGATTTGGAGACTGATTTCAGCCAACTGGAACTCTGTTTTGATCAATGGCCAAACACATGGCTTCTTTCGGTCTACTAGTGGTTTAAAACAAGGAGACCCCATCTCCCCCACCTTGTTCATTATAGCTGCGGAAGTGTTGTCCAGGAATTTGAATCATCTACATGATCTAGATAACTTGAAAGGTTTTGGGATGCCAAAATGGAGTCCCAAAATTAACCATCTAGCTTATGCAGACGATACCATTCTGTTTGGGTCAGGGGACAGAGACTCAGTTATCCAAATGATGAATGTTTCGAGAGGATATGAGTTGGTATCAGGTCAAAAGGTCAATAAAGATAAAAGCTTTTTCCATCTACATGAAAAGACAATGTTGATTATGACAATAAGATTGAGAAAGCTAACAGAACTCAAACCTGGAAATTTCCCTTTCATGTACCTAGGGTGTCCAGTATACTATGGAAGGAGACACAAAAGATACTATAAAGGGCTCATTAAAAAGATTGTTGCACGAATTTATTCTTGGTAGAATAGATTCCTTGCGTTTGGGGGGGAATTTATATTGATAAATCATGTGTTACAGTCTATGCCTATATACATGCTATCAACTATGAACCCCCCTAAAGGTGTAATTGATCAAATTCATCAAATATTTGCTAAGTTCTTTTGGGGTAATCAGGCAGGAGTCAAAGGCAAACACTGGATGAATTGGTTGGATATGTGCTATCCTAAAAGGGAGGGAGAATTAGGATTAAGATCATTGCATGATGTTTCCAATACGATGTTTGCTAAGCTTTGGTGGATCGTTAGAACTTCAACATCTCTTTGGAGTTCTTTTATGTGGAATAAATATTGTAAAAAACATCATCCAATCATGGCACATAATAGGGGGGCGTCACAAATTTGGAAAAAAATGATGAAAGTCAAGGAGGAGGTTGAGCACGAGATATGGTGGCAATAGAAAGAAGGTAGTGGCAGCTTTAGGTTGGATAATTGGACCAAGCAGGGCGCTCTATTTTATATAGAAGAACAAGGAGTAGAGGAGGAAGTGGAGGTTGTTAGGAATTTGCTTTTTCAACTGCACTTTTACTTTTACTGCATTATATTAGATAAGACTTAGTCAATTAGTTGTTAGCCATTTATTCCTATTATTTAGGAGTAAGTTAGTGAGTTAGGAATATGCTAGTAGTGGGTTTACTGCTTTCTGTTTTTTATTCCAGTCTTATAAATGAAATCCGAAGACATCAATAAAAATGTTCTTCTACCAATATTCTTCTTGACTTCTCTGCTTTCTAAAACTCATACTACTAAAATTTACCAACAATTGGTATCTAGAGCTTTTTTATCTTGCGGGATCTGTGGGTATTTCTGTGAGTGATTGTTTCAAGTGACTC